>LDAU01000052.1:0-47961 GCA_001447515.1 Pseudocohnilembus persalinus
GAAATATTTGTTTTTCTACAAATTTCTCTTAAATTCAACATAAGTTAAAATGAGGCAGCAGAATCTAAACCAGAAGTAGGCTCATCCAAAAACAAAATAGAAGGATTTGAAACCAATTACTCTCCCTAAATATTTAAACAAAATTAATAAATTTATATTATATAAATAAAAAATTTTATCATAAATTTTCAACATATAAAATTATAATTTACCACAGAAACTCTTTATTTTTATCCTCCTGAAATACCTCTATAAAACATTCCTCCGATTTTAGTATTAGCTTGTTAAACTAATCCTAATAATTCAATAACTCTTTCTACTCTTTGATTTCTTAATTTGGCCGATTTTGTGAAAAATCCAGCAGCAAAATCAAGGGTTTCTTTTACAGTTAAAACTTCATATAATAAGGGATGTTATTAACAATATCTGGCAATTTTTTTGAACTCTTTTTCAGTCCATTTTCTTTTATTTAAGAAAACATTGTTTTCGGGAGTTTATTTAGTTCTGTTACATAAAAAATCTAATAAAGTAGTTTTTCCTCCTCCAGAAGGTCCCATAATATATAAAATTTCTCCTGGTTTTACATATCCAGAAACTTTATTCAAAATTCTCTTAGTTCCTCCTTTAATAGGAACTTCTACAGTAACGTCAACGAAATCTAATCTTACTGAATTGGAACTATTTTTTAATAAAATAAATTAATATGTTTATATAATTACATAAAATTATATAAATTAAACATAATAAAAATATTTACTAAATTGATTTTTCTAAATCCATTTAGTATTGCTAAGCAGCCTCAGAATAAGCAGGAGTTTCACCATCCGGTAATTGTTTGGCAATTTTAGGTTATATGCTGTTATTTTCTATGTCATTTAAAGGAACTCCTTCGTTGTTATGTACTTTTTATATCATTTTATAAACTTAATTTAGTAATAAATTACTTTTTATTTTATTTCTTTTTGTTTTAATTTTATATTTTATTTAATTTTATTATTTTTTATTTTATTAGATAATTTATATTTTCAAGAAAATTCAGTATTTATAATCTTCTTATAACATTTTGGTATAAAATGCTAATATATTACAAAATATTAAGGCGTTTTAATATTATTATAAAGTATCTATATTTAAAAATGGGTGTAAAAAAATAAAAATAAAATATTCCCTAAATTTTTTATATAAATACTATTTTAAATTAATATATATAGACATATAAATATATAAAATTAGGTAAAACAATATCTTTAAAAGTTTTACTTAATATAATTTTTATAAGTATAAAAGTTTTTAATTTTATGCAGATTTCTTGTTTTAAATTTCACTGATTATCTAATCGAATTTATTTTAATAAATAATTCATATTTATTATATTTTAATAAAATTTCGTAATTTCATATAAATTTCATTAAAATACGTAATTTAATCACAATATAATAAGTCTAATATTATTAAAAATTTATTTATTTTCAATAATATGAATCACTACTTAAAACTTAATAAATTTAACATTATAGAAAATAAATAAAATAATGAAAAAAATGAAATATATTTCTCTCATATAATATGGAGAAATACTAAGCATACATTTTCAAGATTGATTTCTAATTTTTAAAATTAAAATAAATGCTAAAAAAAATGTATACATTATATTATATTTTTATTACTATTATTTTCTAAATGATTAAATTGAAAAAATTAATATTTCCTAAATTTACTATAAATTTTAGTTACTTTTATTTCGTAACCTGCGTATGAATTATTTTTAATTTAAAACATTTACATATAATATGTATTAATTGATTGATTAATTAATTAAATCTCAATTTAATATTTATACTTGTATAATTCGTAATAAAAATATATAAATTAAAATATTGACAAATCAAATTAACTTAATTAAATAGGTAATATTAAAGATTTTTTAAATTTAAAATGATATGAAATATTAATGGTATTTTTTTGGTTACAAATTTTAATATGAAATTAAAAATAATTACATTAAAATTATTATGAAATATTCTAAAATTAATTCAACATTGAATAATTATTCCTTTAAAATGAATAATATGAAAAATAATTTTTATAGTATTTACCCTTTCTTTTTTATAGTAATTTGACTTTTTTAGATTTTTTCTTTACCATTAACAGCAAATTTTTTCCTATGATATATTCGTCATATTCAGTAATACATTAAATTAATAATTTATTATACATTTAATTCCATTATTTTCTACCGTCCAATTAAATTTTACAAGTTTGTTAATTAATCTTATTCATAAAATGTTCTTTTTTTACTAACTTTTTTAATAAAAAAAACTTTTCGATATAAAAGAATACAAGTATATAATATTTAATTTTATTCTAATTTATCTAATTTTTTAAAATTATTTTAGATTTTTTTTTTTTTTTTCTAAAACTGGAGAAAAAATGAGAGATTGTTTTTAAAATAACTACTTTTATACTAATTTATATTAATAATATTAAATTTATATTAATTAACTTGAAATATATTAGTTATATTTGTACTGTATTTCCATTAAAAAATTCATAAAAAACTAATTAGATTTTTGAAATTTATTATACAATTGATGTTAATTTCTCATTTTTATTTTATATAGAAACTATTTATTTTGTTATATAAAAATAAATTCAAAAAATTATTTATATTTTATTTTAAATTTTTTATTAAAAATTTCCTCTATTTTACAAATAAAATAATTTTTTAGGTTAATTAATAAAAATTCTAATACCTATTTTATTTTTATAAAATAAATTCTAAACCAAAATAAACAAACAAAATATAAAACAATAAATTCTCTTACCAATCTATTTACATACATAAATAATACAGTTATTTATTAAGCAAAAAGCAAATTATAGAAAATTGAAAGAATTTATTATAAAATTTGTTGTAATATTTTACAAATAGATGTAAATTTCGCAAGTAAGTTATAATATCAATTCAAATTAAGATGAGGATTATAAAATAATATTGAAAAAAAATTTAAATTCATAGCTTGAGTATTAAAAACAATGGTCATTTCTCACAAACCTTTATAACTACAATCAAACAAATAACGAATTAAAATAAAAAAAAAATTAGTACAAACACCTAAGATCAAAGTCCTTCTAACCGACCCTAAACATAGCCAATACTTTTCATCTAGAAGAAATAGAAAACCCAAACAAGCCATAAAAAGTAAATACATAAATAAATAAATAAATAAATAAATAAATAAATAATTACTAATTATTTAATTTAGGCACCTGAAGTGATGTGTAGACCCAACAATTTTAATTCCCAATCCTATAAAACCTTACATAAACTATAAACTATAGACTAAAAAAAAGTAAACTAAATCATCCTTAATTAAAATTAACAAACCATAAAACAGGAACTAATAAAACTAAACCAACAAATAAAAGAAGCACAACTCCAAAAACTCCAGCAAAAGCTATCCCTCTCCGACCACAAAAAAAACTTCCTCAAAAACATCAAAGAATACAACGACCTAACCGGCACCAAAAGAAAACACGCCCAGCCTAAAAATCCCCCCTCAATAACAGAAATCTTCCAAGAACTCCTCCAAATTCTCGCCAAAATAGAACTACTCATAAAAGACGTCCAGTAAAAAAAAAACACTCTCAAACACCAAATTCCTCTTATTCAAAACCAAAAGCCCCAAATTCAAAAATAAATTGACGAAAATGAGTTTTAGGTAAAAAATTTCGCACTTTTTTGTGAAAATTTAGTAAGAAAAATACTTGATAGATAAGAAATTCTAAATTTTGAATAAAAAAATCATCTTGTTTTTAAATTAACACTTTTGGCCTCTTTTATCACTTTGAAAAATGACTAATTTCAAAATTTACATCAATTTTCAGAAACCTACTTAAAAAATGAAATTATTAATAATGACCCTTTTTACGAGTAATAAATTATTTAATTTAATATATTAATTTCTACTTTTTACTTGTTTTTATTATTTAAATAAAATTTTTATATTTTCTAATTATTTTATTCGAAAAAGAGAATTTGTAGTATCTGTGAATAAGTAGTATAATTTATCTTTAATAAGAGAAAAATTTAGTTAAAATACTAAAATTTATGATCAAGATACCGAAATTTGGAAATAAAATATATAAGAAATTTAATATAAACTTGAATAACCGATTTTTTCAAGCGCCAAACAGCTTTTAAATATTAAAAATTTAATTGATAAATATCTTTATGTATTAAATTTGAAAAAATTTAATTCTTTAGATAATATGCATTCTTATATTTAATTTATTTCTTAAGAAAAGGTAAAAAAATAATTAATATCTTTATTTATAAAAAATAAAAAATATATATTAAATATCGTTAAAATGTAGATTTAATAAATTAAAACTTTTTTAGGTTGATTTTTATTTTGACCCCTTGTAGTCACATAAAGATATACAACTTTCGAAAGATAAAAAATTTGTTTCTCTTAAAATATAAAAAAGCAGCAAAGAATTTCAAGTATAAATTTAAAATTAAAGTGTATTAATTAATTTTTATAACATATTATATAGGGTCTTTGTACTTATTGTAATCAATAATTAGTATAAATTAAAGTTACAGACTAAAATCATGAAAATTAAACATTTTTTTGTAAAGTTTGTCGCATTGAGAAATCTAAGAAAAATACATATATGCATTGCTCATGCCAAGCTTAAAATAATTAAACTAAAAATAAAAAATTAAAATCATTTGATGTATGTCAAGAATGTTTTAAGGCTAAAAATCATAAAGAAAAGGTAAAAAAATTAAAATTTTAAATTTATAAATATATATATTATTTATATAATTTAACTAGTTTTGCTTTATGAAACCAATTATTAACGAAACAAACAATTACCAAATCACTTTTAAAATAACAAAATTGCACCAAGAAACATCTATATGGCTAGGGTAATTAATAAATAATTAATATAAATAAACTATAATTAATACTTTAATTCTTAAAAAATTAAATAATTTTTATTATTAAAATTTTTTCAGTTTGAAGCATGAAGATTCAGACGATTATTATTTAATCAATAATGAGGGTCATATAATCCAAGGAAAAATCTAATACAAACTATTAAAAAACAAAAATTAACACCAATAATCCTATTTTTCCCAAAATTCATAAAATCAAATTAATCACAAAAAATCCATATAATAAGTAAATTTCTCTCTGCATTAAGGAAATATCATAGATATGTATTTAAATTTCAAAGAATAAAAAATTACTTTTCTTAACAGAAACACACTAAAATCTATTTAAATAAAAATTTAATCTGATACTTTAAATGAAAAAAAGGAATCTGATTAAAAAAATTATAGACTTTGCACTATAGTAAACTCAAATCAAAGCGAAATACAAATAGTATATATTAATTTTTTAAATAAAAATAATTTAATTTATAAATTTTAGCCACTATATAATTATATTAACTTTTTTACTTATATATAATTTTTATATTATATTTTTTTATAAAAAGATTTCTGGAAAAATAAATGACTTGAATGTCTATACTTATAAGAAAAAGTTAGTTTAATTAAAAAATATGGTAGACCAATGCTTCGCCATTCAAGAAAAAAATAATATTAAAAATTAAAACCAAAATAATAATCTTATAAGACACGAACAAGATTTAGGAAAAATAAGCAATTTTCATTTCACTTTAAATAGAGATAATTTAAAACCAGTTCTAAAAGAACTTGACCCAAAGAGAATGATAAATTCAAAAGAAGAAATTTCTCATATATTCAGGGAAGATTTAATCTATCAAAATATGGTAAAATAAAGTTAATTTTAATTATCTTGTATTTAAAATATCTTTTTATAAATAATAGATACAAATAAAAGAAACAGAACTATATGATCCCAAATACAACCTTGAAAAAAATAAAAATATAGAAAATATACCTATTCTAAAACAATAGCAAAGCTACCCAAAACTCAAAAAAAAAAACTCTAATTTTTCCAAAGAAAAACAACGTCACTTATCGTCAATACAAACAAACACAACTAACACCTCAAAACAAATTATTTTCCATAAAAATAAATAAACTAATATAAGCTAAAATTAAAATTAAAAAAAAAATCAAAAACTTTCTAACAATAACAACAATTACAATGAAAATAATTATAAAAATAATGATAATGATAATAATAATAATGAAAATAATTATAATATAAATAAAAATAATAATAAATTAAATAATATTTTAAAACTCAATATAAACCTATAAGAATTATAAGAAGAAGATGAAGAAAAAAATATTTTTCATCTTCCCAAAATTTATTTTCTAACTTCAAGAGCGCAAACCTCAGGCAAAAAAACTTAACTATAAAGATTTCAATTGAATTAAAATGTCAGATCAAAAACTCCTTCTAGTAAAAATATTAATGGTAATTCCTTAATTAATAACAGTCATTTTTCTAACAATTTTGAGTAATATAATAATGATATTAATAATTAAAATAATAATTATATTAACTTATAGTAATAATTTTAATAAAAATAAGTATAAATTTCTTAAAAAAATTTAAATCAAACTCCAAAAACATCAAATTTAAAAAAAAATGGATAAAACTTTAATTTTATTAATAAAACTGTAGGATTTTCTAGTAAAAAATCAAGTCTCATATAATCATAAATCGAAATGAATATTTAAAATAAGTAAACAATAATTATATTTAAAAAAGTTCATTTTTTTTATTTTTGAAACTTTTTTTTATTAATTTTTATAAATATTAAGCTTTAAACACTAAGATAAACTTGATAAAGTTCTAAAAAAATTCAAATAGGAAGAAGTTAAAAATTAAATAAATTTAGAATAAAAATCCTAATAAATAACAAAAATTGCTTAAAATATAACAAATTTTCCCAAAATTCAGTAGTAAGCATAGTAGTAGTAACTTACAGTAACAAATCCAGACCATGAAATTCTTAAAGATTTATAAGATTCTTAGTATTACCAAACAAAAAACATAATCAAAGAAAAAAAAAGTTTACAAGACCAACTTAAATAACAGGAAATATAATTAAAAAAACAACAAAAATAGAAAAATAATAACAAAATAATTTATCTACCTGCCTACCTAAAACAATAACAGAGAAACAAAAATTTAAAAATAAGGCAATAAGATAACAAAATTTCAGCTCGAGACCATATCAAAAGAACAATCGAAAAAAAAATAAATAATAAAAATGATATTAAACCTTAATCTCTTGAAAAAGAAGATAAAAATAGCTTCGATGAAAATTATAATAAAAGTTATGAAAATTATTATAAAAATTCTACTAATAACGATAATTTAGTAGAAATTAAAGAATAAAATTTGCTTGATTCTGATAAAAATGAAGGATATTTGTAAATTTAAACTATAAATACAAATTCTTATGAATAAGAAATATAAACTAAAAAAATTTTTCATTCTTAAAACCCTACCTAATCCTCAAGTCCAAAATAACATAACAGCAAAGAAAATTAATTAGCCTCTAAAAATTTAATATAAAAAAAATAATATAATAATCATCCATTTCATTCAGATAAAAATTCGCCTAAAAATTATAACGTTGATACTTAAAAAAGATAAGTATATCAATTTTAATATTTAAAATTTATTTTCTTTTTATTAAATATTTTTTAATATAAATTATTTTTTTTATAGAATGATATAAATAACAATTTAAAAAGTTAGAAATAAGCTAATATTTAACAATTTTCTAAATACCTTAATTAATCAAGTGAGTAAGAACAATAAATTTTAGAAATTCAAGATGAAAATATAGATATTTAAGATGAATCTTTATATAACTCACATATAACTTAAAAAAACAAAGAAAATTTAATTAAATTTAACGAATCTTTAACAGAAACGGACTAAAAAGAACATGAAAGTAATGAAGGCTCAAAATTCTTCAGATACTCTTAATTTTTACAATAATAAGAGTAGGCCTTTAATACTTTAGATAATTAATCTTAAATTTAACGTAATTAAAATTTTTAAAAATAATAGCCATATAATAATCAATTTAGCAATGAAAACACTCCACCCTAAACTCCAAAATATTCAAAATTCAAAACAGATCAACGTATAAGCTAAATTTACGAAAAAATGCAAAAATAAAACTCAAAAAAAATCCTGGAAAAAAAATATCAATAATCCAAAACCATATCACCTATAAAAAAAACTTATGAGGCTCAATAAATAATAGTTCTTGAAAACAAAATCGCCCAAAAAAAGCTACAAAACCAAATAAACTTCAGTAAAATCATACAGCAAGAACTGGAAATTTCTTAGCAATTAGAAGACCTAAGTCAAAATCTAACCCCAAAAAGAAACTTTCAGTAAAAAAACAAAGTAAAATGGGTAAAAAAAAACAACGAATTTCAACTTGTAAAAATAGAAGAAAAAGACTCTAAACAAGCCAAATTATAAAAAATAAGCTCAAGTGAGCTTTTCAAACCAATTTTAAACACAATAAATTCCAAATAATTTTAAAACCAGCTGAATTAAAAATAAAAAGAACAAATTCAAAGCAAAATTAATCCTTAATCTCCATCTTCTTCTTCTTAATAAAATAAAAAATAAAATAATGATAATTTTAATAATTATAATAGCGATAATTAAATTTCTGATTTTTAATAAGAATTATAATAATTAAATCAAAATAATAATACAAGTAATCAAAATAGTAAAAGAAGAATGTCACTACCTATATAAAACTCAGGAAAAAATGCAGACAATTTAAATAATAATGATCATAATAATTCTTTCACGGGGGAGTTAGAAAACTAATCTCAGTTTTTATCTAAATAAACAGAAAATAATAATCAAAAAAATGATTATAAAATAAAAAATAAATAAAGTAAAAATATTTTGGAACAAGAACAAAAAAAATAAATATAAAATCAAAATTTATAACAAAAACTTTAAAAAGTTAGAAGAAAATAAGTTATTTAACACAAATTGGATAAACTTAAACCGAAACTTATGACTAAAAGTAATTTCATTCTTATTTATTTATTTATTTATTTATTTATTTATTTATTAGTGATAAAACTGTAATCTTTAATATCTTATTTATTGTATTTCTTTTATTTATATCTATGTTAAATTTTTTCTTGTTAACCTCATAAATTTAAAAGGAGATGCTATAATTAAGTAAATTACAGAGACTCATATATAGTTAAACCATAAAAAATGTGACCAGTCGATATGAATAAATTTCTTATACTTTTAATACATAATATTGTACATATACATACTGTAATATAATAATATAATTTAAATTTTTTATATAAGCAAATCAATAAATAATATATAAATATATATTTTAAAATAGTTATTTACATTTTATTAATTAAATTAATAAATATACTATAAACCTTCTAAGTTCTGATTTATATTAATAAATAAAATTCAATTAAATTAAATTCAATAAAATAAACATAAGAAAAAAAAAATACTTTACACAAATTAATCCAATAAAAATCTAAATAAATATTATATTAAAAATCAAAAAACATGGAATCTAAGAAATTTAAAAATTCTAAATTTTCTAAAAGAGAAGATTAAATAAATAAAAAATTTAAGAAATATTAAGACTTCTCAGAAAACTTTGAGCTTTACTTTGATATGATAATTTATCAATAAAATACGGCTCCTATTATAGATGATATAAAAATTAAAAAATATATTGAAAAAAACCAACACATTAGCCATCACAATATAGCTATAAAAGATATAGATGTATTTAAAATTCAGTACTACATATAATTTGAAAACATATTTTTTGAAGATTAGGATTTGGCTTATTATCTTTTCCTAGCGCTTGAGTTTGGTTTATTCGATTTAGTTAAAGAAATCTTAAACTATTATAATTAAAATAAAAACACAATTAAAATTAAAGTCTATGAATACCCTGACCTTGTTAATCTCTACAACTATTTTTTTAAAATATATGATGAACTAGACGAATAGGAAGAGTAATAATAAATCTATGGAAAAATTTTAGATAATTTGATCTAATCCAATCCTAAATATATATAATAATAATGTGAACAATAAGTATAAGCCTACTAAAATATGTAACCATTAGCTTTCAAGGACCTTATAAAAAGACAAGTAAGAATCAACATGTAAAAAGGTTACGCCTACAACAAAGAAGATTTCAAAGGCCTAGTTTCCCTAAAAATTAAAGAAGAACAAAAACTCGAAAAATTTCTAGATGACCTACAAAACCAAGAATCCGAACTCATACAACAACAAATAAACGATCTCAAAGAAGAAAACCGAAACTACAAAAAACAAAACCAAGAACTTATTGCCGAACTACAAAAATAAAAAGAAAATACCCAATAATTAGTCCAAGATTACAACCAAAAACTAAAAGAAAAAATAACAGAAATAAAAAAAAAAGCCACCTTCGAAATCCTCTCCAATAACAATAATTTTTCAAATAATAATTAAAATAATAATTAAAATAATTATTATAATAATAACATATATCATAATAATAATAATTAACATAATGTTAAAAATGTACCATAATAACAAAATATTTAATAAAATTAAGGTACCCATTTCGAAGAAACAGAATAATATTGTTAGTCTAATAGTGTTATCTAGGTAAAAAATTGTGGCTGTTTGGTTTGTAAAAATTGTCTAAGATTATTTATTATGATGAGAAAACCTTCGAGACCTTATACTGGACTCACTTATAAATGCTGGAAATGCAAAAATTCACTTTTTTCTGAGGAAGATTACTTGGAAGCTACAAATGAAGATGAATGAAAATTAGTATAACCTTATATATTTTTTTTTATTTATTTTGATTATAATATTAAAATTTTTCATTTTTTATTAAAATAAATTAATATCAGTAACTATTTTTTTTTCTTATAATAATCATTATAAATATATAAACTTTTTTTAATTATAATAATTAAATAATTGTCCTCTTTTAAATTTTGTTGTTAAATATTTTTTTTTTTATATATTATAAGGTATTGTTAATCATAAAAATATTAATTCTACTTAATTTAAACCTTACTTCTAGTAAAATTATTAAAAAGCAAAATTTAAAATAAATTATAAACAATAAATAAAAAATGGAACAAAATACAAACACCTTATAGAAAATACTAAGAAATGAATAATACTAAAAGTTTATACTTATTAATATAATGTATAAAAAATTGTTAAATAAAAGAATAAAAAACTTTTTTATATACAAAAATTATGTTCAGAATCCATTTTTTTTGCAAATTGACAACCAAAAAAAATTAAACCGATTTTTAAATGACATCTAAATTTAAAAATCTACATAACATTTAAACTTATATTTTTATCATTATATATCTGATTTATAAACTTTCATTAAAACTATAAAAAATATGCCATAATTATAAGAATTAGAGTTAGACTACACGTAATTAATTTTTATAATGTTTAAATTTATTTTAATGATAAAATTCAAAAAAAAAAATACAAAATTATAAATATTAAAGTTTTGCTTCATATAAAGATTTTGGAACTAATTAAATAAAAGAGGTTCTCAATATTTTTAACCATTTTAATTCTCTTTATCACAACTTATCGTAAAAAATATATATATATATTTATTATAAATTTTGATATAAATAAATTAAAATTTATCGAATAATTGATATATATATATTAATATTAAAATATATAATTTATGTTATAAATACAATAATATAAAATATTAAAATTTTTAATTTTAGTCTTTAAGTTTCCCTCAGAAAAAATGAGGTATAAATACAAGGAGCTGGAAAAGTTGCCAGAATAAAAGAAAATTTAAATAATCTCGTAGAACTTGACCTTAATTTATCGTATAAATAATTTTTTTTAAATATTAATTTATAAATAAATATAATAAATTTAATTTTAATTTTAAATTCTATTAAATTTCTAAGTTTTACTAAAATTTTATTAATAATTTTATAATTCATTTCATTTTAATTATTTATTTTTTAAATCTCAGATAAAATGAAATAGATGGAGAGTAAGCAAAGGAAATCGCATATAGCATAGACTGTTTAGAGAATTTGTAAAGATTAGATCTAATTTTAGAGTAATTAAAATTATTTTATTTATAAATTTATTAAAATTTTTTGACTTAATTTAAATAAATCATCAATTTAGATGGAATAATATAGATGATACAGGAGCATAATAAATTGTATAAAGTATATCCAAATTAAATAAACTAAAAAAATTGAATCTAAATCTGCAGTAAAACTCTTTACCTAATATGTAATAATAGATTTAAAAATTTATTTGAATGTTTTATTTAGAAGAAATAAAATAACCAAAGATTTTGAGTTCAAATCTTTAAGTATTCAAAAACTGGATTTATGTAATTTAGATCTAAACTTAGGGTAAATCATTTTTTTTTATTTATTTAACCTTTTAAATTAAATAGAATAATATTAAATTTTATAAATATTTATATTTTCTGTACCAAGACGAAATCCAATAATTTACAAAGAAAATATAGGAAAAGATATATCGAACCTAATTATAAAATAAAATAATTTGTAATTTCTAAACCTCAATTTAGAGTAAATATTTTCCAAATAATAAATAAATAACTAAATTATTTAATTTATCTTTATTTCTAATTTAATTTTTAAATTTCTTTAATTAAGGAGATTAAATATATCTGACAACGAAGCAAAAATTATAATGAATGCAATTAAACTATAATAAAATTTAACCTATTTAGAAATAGAACTATGGTAATAAAAATATAACTACATTCAGTTTTTAAAATATATGAAAAGCTAATTTTTTTATATTATTAGGTCTAGTCACCTTAAAGATGAAACTTTATTATAAATAAAATAAATATAAGAAAATATAAATAATGAAAATAACAATTGAAAATATTGAAATTTAATTTCAAATTAATTAATATTAATTAATTATAATTTTCTAAAAAAAATAAATATATTTTAAACTAAATAACTCATCAAAATTAAAAATAAATTAAAACTATAATGTATAATCCATATTATAAAACTCAGTAATTATTATATATATAAAGAATCTAAATAATAATTTTAATTTTAACATTAATTTCTATTGCAACCACACTTAATTAAATATTATATAAAATTAAAATATATATCTTTAAATTAAAATTTAATTTCTTTATTATTTTGATAATTCATTAAAAAAAAAGCAAAATCACATTTTTCATTATTATCCAGCTTTAATTTCTTCAGCTTTTAATAATTATAATCCTTTATATAAAGCAGTTAAAATTTCAGCTTCAGTAATACAGAATCTGGCGCTAGGAGAAATATCGACGGTTCCATCAGCTCCAATCTAAATAAAAAATAAAAATACTTTAAAATTCAATATTTAACTATTTATAATAACTCTTATTTCTAATTTAATTTATTATTTATTATTATTATATACAATTATTTAATATTATTTTTTATTATATTAAATTTTATTTTACAGGAGTGTGTTCTCCTCCTAATCCTCTAACGGATAATCCTAAAGGTTTACAGATTTTTTTAGCTTAAGCGTCAGTTCCGTCTCTAGTTAAATTGGGAAGTTAAATGTGAACACTAGCTCTCATTCCAGTTCCGACGTTCTAAATTTTTAAATAAAAAAATTAAAAATTATATAAAAATTATTATTTTTAGTCATTTTAAATTTTACAGTAGGACAACTGGTAACAACTCCAAATTCATCGTGTTTAGCACATCCTCCATCAATCAAAGATTCAACAACATCAATGGCATTTTTAAGTCTATCAAAAACGGCGTTCAAAATAGTTCCTTTTTACATGGCCATAATTCTCACTATAAAAATTTAAATTTTAAATTTTAAGAAAAAAATAAAAAATATTAAATATTAAATATTAAAACCCAATATATAAGAAAAAATTCTTAAATTCGATAATAAATAAATAAATTAAATAAATTAAAATATTAACAATAATAATAACAATAGTAATTATATTAAATAAAATTTTTTTTTACAGTGATCTTCTTCTCCGACCCAAATAATGAAGCCTCCATCAGCAGAAACATAACATCCTCTTCCATAAGGCCAGTCTCTAGCAATTCCAGCGTCAATTAAGAAAGAATCTTTACTCATATCTTTGAACATTTTGTGTGATTTAACCAATTCTTAGTATTTTTAGTCAGTAATTTTGTTGGGGTGTCCGGGAGTCAAAGAGTAGTATTCTCCTCCGAAATTAGGGTCGGCAATCAATTTATCGAAAACTTTTCCCATGTCTTTTTCCATATTTACTCTGTCGGCTTTGTTCATAGATCCAGGTAAAGGATATTTTTTCAAATTTCTACCAGTTCTAACTCTCATGGATAAAGCAGGTAATCCCAAATTTGATAAATCTAAGTTTCCGTCGGCGGGTAATCCTTCGATTCCGTTCAAATTCCAGTCATTTTTGTGTTTTTTAACGCTCAAATCAACTTTGTGGTATCTAAAATAATTTTTACAAATTTAAAAATAAATCTTTATTTTAAATTTTATAAATATTATTATCTTTTGTTTTACTATATATATATATCTATTTTTATTATATTTTTAGAAATATTTAAAAACAAAGAATAGCTTACGAAAATTTTAAAAAAAAATCTATAATATAATTACTTTTCCAAACAGGCTTTAAAGAAAGGTTTGAAAACTTCATAATCATCAGGTTAACAAGCATAACATCCCATTTCAGATCCCTATAATTTTCAAAAATAATTCATTAAAAAAAACAAAAAAAAATCAATAAAAAATAATAAGCCCCCATAAATATCATATCTTAAATAAAATATATCATAAAAATAAACATTTAAGAACTACATATAAAATAAAATTAATATATATATCTATAAATAATTATTAAAAATTTTTATAATAAATCTTATATTTTTACAGGATTTTTAATACCAGACATACAGCATTATAAAAATCTGGTTCTTAAAGGAGCTGATAAAGATTTGAACCATTCAGGATCGAAACTAGCAGCCATAATATTTCCGGGGTTTTCTTTTTTAATTCTGAGAATTGTATTGACTAAATTAGTTTCGGACATGGGGTGGTTAAGGTGTCTTTCGACGAAGAAAAAGGGTAAGAAGAACATTTTATTATATTTTATTTTTTATTTTTTTTTAGATTTTTTTTGTTAATTTTTATTTTTTTTTATTTTTTATTATTTTAATTTTATGATATTTTTTTTTTCACTAAAACCTATAATAATTATAAAATAAATATTGGTTATTATAATAAAATAAAATTTTGCTTTAATAAAGCATACTAAAAATAAAGGTAAACCAAAGAAAAAACAGGGTATATGTAAATATTTTATATATAAAAGAACTTTAATAAAATATCACTGTATTATAAATTTTATTAAAAAGAAAAATTTTACTAATAAATATTAATTTTCAATTTAAATATAATACACATATATACTAAAAAATATGTATATATCTATAAAGCTTTTTTATTACCTCAATTTATTTATTAATTAAAAATAATAAATAATAATTTAAATACCATATATAATGTTATATAATAAGAAAAATAATTTTAATAATTTAATTAATTACATATTATCCTTTATTTTAAATTGGCTATACTTTTTATTCACTTAAATTTCTTTTTAATTATATAATAATATTTATAAAGATATAATATATATTTACTATACATTTTACTTAAATACTATCATTAGAATAATATCGATAAAAAAATATTAAATAATAACTTGTATATTTTTTTTTTAAATAATTTAAAATTTCTAAAATATATAAACAATTTGTTTCCACTTACAAAATAAATCCTAAAAAATAATTTTTTTAACAACAATATTCTCTCACTAAATCATATATAATTTTAATATAAATATATATATAAAACCAATAAAAAAAGAATAATTTTCACTTAATTTTTAATTATATTATTCATCTTAATATATCTTATTATTTCACTTATTTTTAAATTTTTTTTTTTAAATCTAAATTATTCTTTTTAAATCTAAAAAAAATTAATAGACTTAAGCTTATATATAAAGAAAAAGAGTAAAAAAAAAAATTTTCAAACATTTTTCAATCATTTATAGTAAGTCCATCTTTCATTTTCATCTTCCATAATTTATTCCAAAGTTCTTTCATCTCCCTAATATCTTTCAGTCCAACTACAAGGGAATTAATATCTAGGATCAGCATATAAAACTCTTTTCATAGATCTTTCTAAATCAGGTTTATAATGGGCGTTAAAACCGTGAGATCTTTTATTTTCTTCAGCTCTTTCAGCCCAAACTTCGTCGCTGTCCATTCTTGAATATAAAGCTTAATTTTTTCCAAAGAAATAATATCTCCAAGTTAACCAAGAAAACCATCCACCCACGGTTCCCCAAATTAAAGGTCTCAATCTTCTTAACCACCTTTTTTTAATTTTAAAAATTAATAAAATTAAATAAATATTTAAAAATTAATAAAATTAAATGAATATTTAAAAATTAATAAAATTTAATGAATATTTAAAAATTAATTTATTAAAAAATAAAATCTCATATATGCAAAATAATTCATTATTCATTTATTTTATTTATCTTTAAAAAATAAAAGTTTAAATTATTTGTTTTTATAGAATTTTATCTATGTGATACCCAAATATATTTATATATTAAAGTAAAAAAATTGTTAAAATTTATTTTTCAGACGAATTTTCGAAAAGTCAATATTATATTCTTTTTAAAACTAGAAAAATAATAAAATTTTGTTAAATTAAATGTATTTTTTTAGCACTTTCTTAATTTACTGCGAAAATTTATTCGTCATTATTTTTTTAAATTCATTAACTTCTAATAAAAATAAAATAGTAAATTCACATTTTTTCTAAAAACTAATTAAAAATTTTTAACCTATTTTAATTTTTATACATAATAATTTATCCATTTTACACAAAATTGTTATTTATTAATACAAAAGTTTAATTCTACATACAATCTACTCAATTAAATTATTTTATTTTAAATTCTCAGTAAAATTTTCTATTTAAGAATTTTTCTGAAATCTTAATTATTTCTTTAAAACAAATTTATAACTACTTATTTTGCTATATGAGATCAATTATACATAATTAATATATTTATTTTACCAAGCGTTACACTCAACAATAAAATTGGTATAGTGATAAACCATTTCTTTATTATGTTTATTTAATTATTGTAATTATTAATTAATTTATTTAGATTACTATTAATAAATAAATAAATATATTATGTGATTTTACTCTACATTAAACAAATTGTATTGAATTATATTTTAAAGAAAAAATAATCTTATTACTTATTTTCATTAAATGAAAAACTAACAAACCTTGATAATATATATAAAAAATTAAAATAATCAATTCATTTTTATAAAAAATATATACTTTATGTTTTTAAATTTTGAATTTAAAAATAAAAAATATTAAAAATATATATTATTTTAAAAATTAAGTTTAATATTAATTTTAGAAAAATAATTTTAAAGATGAATGTATATATAATATAATTTTTATATTTATATATTAACATATATAATTTTATATAATTCTATAATAACTCTAAAACAAAAAATTGACTAATTCCTCAAGCTGCCAATTATTCGGTAAAAATCATTATCATAGTCTATAGGAAATTTTCTAATACATAAGTATGATATTAATACTCAGCTTAATTTGTATTTATAAAACTGCCTTAAAAAACCACTTATTTCTAATTTACCTAATAAACTTTTAATAAAATTTTAGTATTAGTTTTTCTTAAAATGAAAAATCCGCCCAATTCGACATCTTTATAACTATCCACATCTTTTTTGCTTGAACTTCCATTTTCAATTTTATTTTTATCAAAAAATTAATTTGGACTAGTCTTACTAAAGATTTAAGCTTAACTTAAATTAATCAAATCCAATTTTTTTTTTATCATAAAAATACTGTCAGCCACTTATTTTTATAATAAAAGTGGCTCAGTCACTCTTACATTTTCTGCACATTGTATCCATTTCGACTCAAAAATGTCAGATTAAATTTCCTGCTATTCAGTAAATAAAAGCATTGTATTTGGAATATAAATTTTCTCATTAACAATATGTGACCCAATTCTACAAAAATACAATAATTATTAATATAATCATATATTTAAATAATTAATTTACATATAAGATAAATAGGCATTAATAATTTTCTAATCTCCCACAAAATCAATTTTTAAATCCATTTTGGATTAAACCCCCACATTCAAAGTGTCCATCACCATTTCATTTTACAAAACTATAAAATAAAAAACATTAAATCAAACAAAAAAATTAAAATTTAAACCTAAAATTAAATATACAAATAAAAACGAAAAAAACTTAAAAAAAATAAAAATAAACAAAACTTAAAAAAATAAAATAAAATAAATATAATAAAATTATTTACCCCTAGAATAATCAGCAACAAACTTCAAATTATATAAAGGTTAATGACTTTTATTCGTAAAAAACAACTAAACCAAAACGCTATCCACACTCCTATCCCCCTCAATTTGCTCCTAATCTCTTTAAATCAACATCCCCACAGTAATTTGCCCCTCTCTAACAAAAATAGGATACCTGTGCCTCAAACAACTCTTCTAAAACCTAATAATCTACTCACTATCTCCAAATCCGCTCAAATTAAATTTCTCTCTATTTAAAGTAACTGGCTACTTATTAACTGCCAATTCGTATACATTTTTAACATTTAACTTATTTTATTATAATTATTAATATAATTATTATTATTAATTTCCATTATTATTATTATTTAAAGCACTCAAATTATTCAAATTTTTATTTGAACCATTATTATTGTTAAATAACTAAGATCTTACGTTGTTAACACCAAATAAAGCACTTGTATTACTAAATTACACATTTTTTTAATTATTACTTGTATTTCGGTTCTAAAATGTGCTGTACATTATTTTAGACTCTTAATTAGGAGAATTTGCAAAATATTAACTCAATTTTATACCAGATTAAACATTTTAACTGTCTAATTATTACTGTCTGTTTTAAACGTGTTATTAATAGTACCTTTAAGAAACTTATAATTATTTATTATATGATACTTCATTTCCATTCATATTCTAATTATTCTTTTAATTTTTATTTTTCCTAATAAAAACAGAATTATTCTCTAAAGGAGATCTTTCTCTTTTCTTAGCAGTCTATCTAAATTCTTCATTTCCGTTCGAAATGTCAAATTTTTTAAGTTATTTAGTATTTGAATTTAAAATCATAGCCTAATCCCTCAATTCTAAAAAAAAATAAAATAAATTTAATCATTATTTATTTTAAATTATATCTAAATAAATTTATTTATATAAATATAATATTTAGTCAAAATTAATTTTACGTGATTTTTTAATAATAATAATTTCTTCATCATCTTCCTCCTTTTCTTTTTTTTAATTTTCTTTATTATCGTTACTGGCATTTACCTATTCTTTAACTAATTTTAGCTCAGCATTAGTTTTGCTCAGATCTCCTTTTAATTTTTCGATTTTCTTCTTTAATTCCTAAATTTCTTAATCTTTTTCTTATATATCCGATTTTAAAATTTTATTTTCTTCCTCTAATTCATAATTTCTCACCTTAATTTTCTAAATATCTTAAGATGAATAACCAGATTAATTATTCTCTTCATTAATTTATTCTATCTTCTATAATTTCTATTGCAATTATTTAACCTACTCTTCTTTTTCCAGCACATCTTTTTTGACTTATTAAACCTATTTCTCTAAAACAATTTTATTTTTCTAGACTATTTAAAAATAAATAATCAAAAAATTAAATAAATAAATAATAATTTATTTAAAAATTCCATATCAAATATAAATAATCAATTATATATTATAATTTAATTTAATATTAATAAATTTTTTAAGCCAAATTTTTTTACTCTCTTCCAATTCTATAGCGTGACTAGATTATATTAAATTCAATTCTTCACTTTAATTTTAATATTTTCCCTTTAATAAATTTAATTCCGACTACAATTACTAAGCATCTTATGCGCCAACTCCGTTTTATTTCTAGTTAATTTCTCTTTCTAATTTACTAATTTCGCTCTATAAATTTCGAATTTAATTATTTTTTAACTTTAATTCGTTTTCCTTCTATTTTTATTACATACTCATCTATTCATTTTTATCTTGTAACTCCTAATTTTATTAAGAAATATTTTTTAATTACTCAGTTAAAGAATTAACCTCATTCTAAAGATTTCCTTATTTACTAGTCAATTTCTAACATTTAATAATATATTCTTCTAATTATTACTGTTCTTAATTATTTTGCTAAAAATTCTACTGTGTTTTCTATTTTTCAACCCTAAGTTATTCCTCATAATTTTCTTATTAGTCATTCATTTATTATTTTAATTTCTATATTTATTATTATAATTCGATAGTTTTATCTTAACTTTTATTATTGTTCATTTACTGCGAAAATTCGCTATTTTCTTCCTGTAATCTAGTAATTTTTTATTATAATTTCCCAATTTAATTTTATAAATCCTTATTTTGCATACTCAAATCTTACTAGCTCTAATTTTTTGTCTATAATTTCGATTATAACTCTTTTTATTAAACTAATTCTTATTCTTTTTCATCTAATTAACCAGAAAGTAATGATATTTTAGATTCTAATTATTTCATTTCTTATTTATGATTCTGTTGACTTTATTAAAACTATTAATTTTATTCTTATAATAATTTAATTTTTAATTTTAACGCCTCTTTTTCTTTTTAAACCAACTAATTACCAGCTACATTTCCTCCACTCTCCTAAATTTACAATATTTATTAATTTTATTTTCTTATCTAACTTTTCTAATTCAATATAGTCGAAATATACAACTCAAGAAAATCCAGCAATTTATACTAATAAAATAAAATAAATTAAATTAAAATTAAATAAATAAAACCCACCTAAAAAAACAAATAAATAAATAAAAATAAATATAAATCTTTTTTTTACAGGCATAATAAGTTCCTAAAACCTCTCCAATAACTTCTAAATCTTAATACTCTTACACTACTCAATAAGCTACAAAAACTCTTTACAAACCGCAATATTTTTCTCAACCAACAACTAATAATCCACACTCTACTCCTTCATAGCAATAGAACCATACCTTTTCAAAAAATCTTCCACATACCCCTTCACTTTCGGCAACTTACTCACAATTTCCTAGTCTAAATGCTTCTCAATTTCCATCTTCAAACTCTCAAACTCCAAAATAGCTTGTCCAACGTCGTCTAACTGTAATTCTTCTTCTAATTCTTCTTCTTCTTCATCTTCTTCATATTCTTCTCCTTCTTCTTATAATTATTATTATTATATTTATTATTATTATTTTTGTTATTATTATTATTTTTAAACTGGAGGCGCAGTGTACCCAGGAGCCGCCTGGAACTTCTTTTTCTCCTCCTCTTTATAATAACTATGAGCTAATTAATAAAAAAATTTATTTAAAAAATTTATGATTAATATCTTAATTTTATTTTTTAAAAAAAATATAAAATAAAATTAACAATTATTTACATGTCTTGATCTTGTAAAAACCCTATTCTTATAGATTTTAATATATTCTGGAATAATTTGATAATTAACCCGTTTGTGTATCTATTTTAAACCAACTTGCCCAGACCTAAATATTTTCTAATAACAAAATAGCTACAGATTTTCCTGCTACCTTTTAATCTTCGCCTGTATTTTTTTTATTAAAAATTTAAATTAGAAAATAAATAATTATAATTTTTCAAAATATTTACTTGGAGTATCACTAAAAATTTATTTTCCATAATTTTCAGGTTGTCCTTTACAACAAGAAATAGCAAATTATTGCATAACGAAAATAACCCCATCATTTTAACTTTAACACAAATTTATATAAAACTAGTTTCCAAGTATAACAGTTTCTTTCAATAACTATAAATTATAATAATATTAAAATAAATTAATAAAATAAAATAAATTATAATTTAAAATAAATAAATATCAGTATTAAAATAAATAATAACATTTTTTAATTTAAATATCAAAAAATTACTAATAAATAAATATATTTATATATAAACCACTAATAATTTTTAAATATATCATATAATTACCCTTAAAATATACAAAATGGTTTGAGGATCTTCTATTTACTCAAATTCATTTTTATACTATTTTAAAATAGCGCAAATATCTTTATGCAACTGGATAATTTCTGGTCTAAAATTTTCATAATATAAATTATTATTTACGTCATTTAATTTAAAAAATCAAATAATCAATAATTATTAACAAGTTCATTAATTATAAATATATAAATATTTCTAGCATTTTAGGTTAAAAATTTTATTATTATTATAATTATTCTATATATTATAATTATTATATATTTATATGTATTCATGTAAATTCTTTACTATTTGTTTTGCTTAATATATTCTTTATATTTTTTACACTCTGTTCTATAATTGTCTTTGTTTAATGTAGAAAGTGAATTCATTACAAAATAATTTTAATTTGAATCAAATTTTTGTTCTTTAACTCTGAATATTTTATTTTTTAAATTTTTTATCAAACTACCTGATTTGTTATTATTTTTTTTTAATCAAAAAATTTTTTATTTATTTAATTAATAAATATAATTATAAAACTATTGGAAATTATTAGCTTTGAATTTTTATTTACTCTTTATTTACTTATTTAATTTATTTTCATTTAATAAATTGAAATAAAAAACAATAAAAATTAATTTGCATGCTTTTCTATTCATTAATATTAAATTATTATATTATCATTAAATTTTGTGTATAAGCGCGATTTAAAATCATAAAAAAATATAATGTATAATTTATATAAATTTTCAAATACATATATATTTACCTATAATTTATAAACCCACTATATTTTAAATTAGCTAGTTTGACACCCAAAAATGAAATTTATTTAATTTTTAAAGCATATCAACATAAAAACTTATTCCTTTAATAACAGTATTATACTATTAAAAAAAAATCCATTAATTTAATAATAATATTAATAAATCCTAATCAAATAATAATTAAAAAAACAATAATATATAATAAATTATTTTTCAAACCCTAAAATTAAATAAATAAAATAAAATAAAACAAAAAATACCCATGAAAACCAAATTAATAACCTCAAAAATTACAATTATACTCATAATTTTATTTATTTTCTCTTTTTAACCCATATAAAGTTCCAAACAAATAAAAAATATTGATAAAGAGAACTTGTCTGTACATAGATTAGAAAGTAAAAGTTCATCTTATTATCCAATCAGCGTAGGTTAAGAATTACTTTTAAATTACGAATTAGATCGAAATGCTTATGGAATTTAACTAGAAAAAATCAGCGCAAATGGAACAACTGTAAAATAAAAAAATATAACAAATATTTTTTCCTATTTTAACAAATATAAATGTAGTTTCCGAACTATAGTATTTTTTATATTACTTTGTTTCCATGAAAAATATATAATTTATAAATTTTTTCATTAATATTTATACTATAACAATAATTTCAAGACAAATCTTAAATCTCTGGCCAGATCAAATTAGGAAATATAGGATAAAAAATTAAATTTTGACCTCCCAAATGGTAAAATTTATATGCAATTAGAAAATTTTATTAAAAAAAAATTAAATAAAAACCATAAATAATTTAATAAATGAACAGAAACTTAATATTAAGATAAAAAAATACAAAAAAATAATTAAATATTAAAATAAGTTAATTCACACTTAATTACTAACAACAATTAATAATTTCCATTAATAAAAATTGAAAAAATAAAAAAAAAATGTAAATGTCACACATAATATACTTTAAAAAATCACTTTGCTTTTAATTATATAATAAGATATAATAGTATTTTTTTAATAAATAAAATTTTACACTACAATATAATTTTTAATATATATTATATTTATTTATTATATATTATTTTTTATAATAATTTTTATTTTAATTAATAGGTTGTACTGCTTTTAAAAGAGACTATTCTATTTCCTTAGAACATTTATTCGAAGGTCAAGAAGATGATTATATTGCAGATTTAATTGTATTACCAAATACAAAATAAATTTACGTATTAACTAAAAATTTCGAAGTTATTAGAGGCTATTTTTCTATTGTATTAGTTGCAGATGGAAAAAATTCAATTGAAGTAAATAAATTATTTAAATTATCATTAAAATATTTTTAATTTTAAATACATTTTTTTATAATTAAAACTTTATACAACTTTTAAAAATTTAAGACCTCATTTGAAGACGATGCACTTAGTTTTAAAAACACATTAATTTCTATATATGGAAGCTAAACTTTAGAAGAAACTGAAAGTAAATTATATAAAAAAAATAAAAAATTTATTTTTTAATTAAATTTATATATTTTTCAGTTTTTGGTTTCGTTCCTGATGACGAAACATATGCTTATATTATTACTAAATATGGATCAGTTAGATTTAATACTTAAGTAGAATTTGGCGGTACAAATTTCTCATTCGAACAAACAAATTTTGACGCTAAAGATAATATTTACGATGTGGTTTATTTCGAAAATTATGTATATGTAGTTTTGGGTAAAGCAAATTAAATTAAAGTGTTTATGTTGATTTTTGATATTATTTTAAAATTGAAAATTTTTTTTAATTATATCAAAATTTTTACAGGTAGTGAAGGGGTTAACATATATAAAATTGTCAAAGAAAACTTTAAATTGGTCACTTCTTTGAAAGACTAATTGATGAAAAATGCATAAAAATCAGGAGAGGAAAGTATTGAAGTTACAAAAGTAATTTTTAATAGTGATTTATTAGCAATTTTGGACTAATAAAGTGGAATTTACTTTTACAATGTAACTGACCCAACCACCCCTAACAAAAGTAAAATAATATATTTTAATTAAAAAAATTAATTATTTATCAATTATCATTGTATTTCAATTTAATTTTGCATTAATTAATTTTTAGAAACATAAATTATTTTATTTTTATAGTACCAATGGAAATTTAGCTTAATGACATATAATCTTTCGATTACAGAGGAAATACCATGTTTATAGTGTTTGGAGGAAGTAAATTTTAACAATATTTAATTTTAAACTTAATTTTTAAATAAAACATATTCAAACCTATTAAAATTATTATATATTAAAAATTTATATATTAAAATTTGTATATTAAAAATTTAAACATTAAAAAAAATTTATAAGGACAAGACAAAGTTTGGGAAATATTTATCGACTACGCCAAAGAACAATACTATATTAACAGAGTATATTTAGATGACATAACCTACAGAGACGTAAGAATGGATAGATCTTATGCAGTTTTGCTCTCAGATTCGGTTCACAGACTTATTTCTCATTCAGTTTACAATGGCTTCGCCAGCACTTCTCTTTGGGAAAGACACAGATATTTCGATTAAATTGGACTCAGTTTCGTAGTTCTTTTAAACTACAACCAAGATAATGGAGTAAAAAAAAAAATCTTAAAATATAAATATAAAGTTTAAAAACTAAAAATTAAAAGCTAAAAATTTATTAAATTTATTAAATTTTAAAAAACTAGTCCTTTTATGTGCAAAAAAGATCCTATAATGTTAAAAACTAATTAAATATAAAATAATCTAATTTCCTTATTGCTGCAGGTGCATCATAATTTACTATACATTAAGTTAATGAACTTAATACCCAGATAAGATGTATTTCTTAAGAGGCAATGCAGTAACAATATTAAGTAACTATAAATAGTACTAGTTGTGACGTCTCTGAAGGTTAAATAATTATATTTATATATATAATTTAAAAAATATATATAAATAAATCAATAATTATAATTTTTTATATTAAAAATGTTTAATATGCAAAATTTATAAATACTTATTAAATTATTTTTTCATTAAGGATACACTTAGGGAATTGGAAATTCAGTTCAAGGTCAAACTAGTTTAGAATATAATTAAAATGAAATTAATCCTTTTTTACAATGTCAGATTGTTTTTAATATAACTTTAGATGTAAAAGAAAAATTATTATCCACTAAAGAGTCCAATTTCTATATAGGTATTTAAATAATATATATTTTATATTAAAAATCGTAATACATAATATATAAATTTAATATCTATAATTTCTAAATATTATAATATAATTATATATTAAATTTTAATATAAAAGCCATATTATTCGGAATTTTGATGTTTGTAGCTTTTGTTTCCTGTTTTTTGGTCATGAATTACAAAAGTGCAAACAGACAAAGAGAAGCCATGTAATAAAGATGGTAAGATATAACTTACAGATACAGCTAATCGGATATAGGGTAAGATGACGATGATGAAAAAAATCAAAATTAATTTAAAAACTTAGATTCGTAATAAGAATAATAAATTAATTCTTAGGAAAATAACAATAATAATAATTAAAAAAAATTCCAAATTGATGATGATGAGTGAAATAAAAAAATGAAACTTACAAAAAAATAAAAATATAGACTAAATAAAGATAAAATTAATAAAATAAAAAATTTATTATTATAATATGAAATATAAAATTATTTGTGTGTATTGAATATATTTTAATTAAAAATTTGTATTACATTTAAAAAAGCAAAAAATAAACAAATAATTACTAAGATAAATATTTATTTTATTTAAAATTAGAATTATAAAAAAAATTTTTGGGAATTAAATAAAAAATTTTAACATATTTTTTTTTACCTTTGTTATTAAAAATTGATAATATAATTTTTATTTAAATTTTTAATTGGCTATCACATTGGATATACATTTTTTTAATTATATTAATGTACATAAAATAAAATATAGTAATTTTATTTTAAATTTTTTTAAAACCTATTTACACTATAAAATAAATCAAGATTGAACTTTCTTTATTTAATTAATTTAATAAATATGTTCAATAAGATTTTTCTATCTTTATTTTATATTGTCTTTCAAATTTATTAATTAATTAAATAAAAGTAATAAGATGATTAAAATGCAAATTTTATTAATCAATCATATAGTTTGTCTATAAAGTTTTTGCATAATGAAATTAAAATAATAAAATGTATGGAAACAATTCACAAATTTATCATTAAACTAAAGAGAAAAATATTTACACACATTCCTCTATTTAAAAACTAAGCAAAATAATAATAAAAAAAGCATAGACTCAAAAAGAAAAAGAAAATTATAATACAACCCTTATTAATTTAATTAATAATTAAAAAAAATATTAAAAAATAATATATAATAAATAAAAAATCCAGAAAAAAAATAAAATAAAAAAAACCCTAAAGAAAAGAAGAAATGTCCAACGATAAAAAAGAAGATATCCCCGACTATTAATCCGAACATTCTGACTCTGAAGACTAATAAGACGACTAAAAACAGTGATTATTATAATTATATTTAAAAATAATAAGAAAAAAATACAATTTTGCCTGAAAAATAAAATAACAAATGTTTGTTTCTTTTATTTTCTGTATCTGTATGTAAATCTATCTATAAAGTAAAAAGACGGCCACGAGCATTCTATCCTTAAAAATTAAAATTTTAAACAAAAAATATACAAAAATTAATACTAGTCATTTTGTCTTAGTCAAGTCTATCTGTCAATCAACACAATAATCTATCTAACCAAAAAGCTTTTATGGGATCTAAATTAACAAATTAGTGAAAAAAAAAAAAATTCAAATCCGCCTTTTCGCATTTATTTTGACTCTTAAAAAATTCAAAAAAAAATAAATAAAAATTTAATAAAAATATTAAATAATATAAAAAAAACACTCAAAATCACCCTTTGAAACTAAAATAAGAATATTTGTTTCTTTGATTGATTTGAATTTTGTTTGATTTGTTTGAATATGAAAAATTACCCACCTTGTTTGAATTTTGAAAAAATTAAAAAAAAATTTCCCTTTACTTTAGATTCAAAATATATATATAAAAAAAAAATAATCTAAAAAAAAAAAAAAACCCTCCTATAAATATTTATAATAAAATGACCCCACCCACTTTTAGAACAGTAATAAAATATAATAAATAAAATAAAACAAAAAAACTTAAAAATTTAAGTTTTAGAATACAGAAACCGATAAAATACTCACTAATTTTCTTTATTAATTAAAAAATTCTTTTTATTTGATTAATTGGTTGGTTGGTTGATTGACTGATGTTATAAAGATAGATATATATATGGATTGATTTTGAATTAATTGATTTAGATTTGATTAGATAGAAAAAAAAACAAAATTAAATAAAAAAAATTATATAATTTTAATATATAATAAAATAAAATTTAAAAATAAATTAATCATACAGAATATAATAAGGCCCGAAATAATTGACAAACTAATAATAATTAATTCTATCTATATTAAAAAATTAATTAAACAAATTTAATAATAAATTAAAAATAACAGATAATATATTGCCAATGCTTCCTCTTTCAAAGATTTTATGCTTAGAGAAGAATTGAACAGAGCTATTGAAGAAGCCGGTTTCGAAAAACCCTCTCCTGGTAATATATAAATATACATATATATATTAATTATTTTTATAAAATATTTATAAATTTATAATTTTAATTAAATAATTAAACTAATTTTTTTTTTATTAATAGTCTAAAATGCTTGCATTAACTTGGCGTAAACTTTAATAAGACTTTCTTTAAAATTAAAAAGAAAAAAAACAAATTTTATTTATATATCTAACTTTAAAATATAGTGTTAATGGAAGAGATATTCTCTGCCAAGCCTAAGCCGGAACCGGTAAAACTGCCGTTTTCGTCCTCTCAATCCTCAATCAATTGACTAAAGTAACAAAAAAGCCCCATTTTTTATAAAATATTTAAATTAATTAAAATATTTAAAACATTTAAGCTAATTTTTTTTACTTTTTTTAAATTTTTATTAATTTTTTTAACTTTAATTAGGAAAAACCTGATCCTTTACAAGCTTTAGTTATCTGCCCCACCAGAGAGTTAGCCTAATAAATCAGAGATGAATTCAAAAGATTCTAAAAATTCATGAAAGGAATTTGGACCGAAGCTTTCTTCGGAGGAGATGCCACTGTTTAAGACCACATATAATAATTAAAATAATCTCCCCCTACTATCATCGTCGGATGTCCCGGAAGATTATTAGATTTGGTCTAAAAAAAAGCTTTAGATTTAAAAAAAATCAAATATTTCGTCGTCGATGAATGTGACCAAATCTTGTCCAACAACAAATTTGTGTAAAAATACAAAAAAAATTCATAAAATAAATAAAATAAAAATAATAAGACCATCATTTTATATTCTAAATTTTTTATCGAAAATTATTTAGAATAAATTTTTTATCATATTTATTTAATAAAAGCAACTAAATCACTTAAATCTTCATTGAAACCCCCAGAGACAAATAAGTTATGATGTTCTCTGGAACCTTACCCAAAGAAATCAGACCCAAATGTATGAAATTCTTATAAAACGTAATTAAATTAATTAATTAAATCTTTATATACTATATATTATATAAATATAAATTTAATAATAATTATTCTTAAATAATTGTTTGTAATAAAAGAATAATCATAAATAATTATTATATACTTAATAAAAAAATAATTAAATAATGTTTATATTTATTTTTTTTTCTTTTTTTAGTACGAAGAAGTTATCGTCGAAGACACCGCCAAATTAGTCTTAAACGGATTAGACCAATACTAAAAAAATTTAGAAGAAAAATAAAAATTAGTAGAATTAAGAAGACTCTTAGAAACCGTCGACTACAATCAAGCCATGATTTTCGTTAGTGACTAAGAAAGAGCCACCAAATTATCCGAATATTTAGAATCTAAAGGACACGAAAACTCTTTCATCCACGGAAGATTAAAATAATAATTAAGGTAATTTATAAAAATAAATATAATTTATTAATTTAATAATTTTATTAATTTTATTTATTCAAAATTAATAATAATAAATTAAATATCTTTTTTACAATTTTAGAAACTAAACCTACGAATAATACAAGTAATAATATAGAAGAATTTTGATCGCCACCGATTTGTTCGGAAGAGGAATGGATTTCCCTAGAGTCAATTTGGTTATCAAGTAATTATTATTATTATTTTCTGAATATATTTTCATTTTTTTAGACATAATAAGTTTTTTAAACTCATTTTTTAATTCATTAAAATTCTAAATAAATAAATTAATTAATTAACTAATATATTTATTTATAACCAGCTTCGATATGCCCAGAAATAAAGATGCCAACTAAAACGAATAATATATGCACAGAGTTGGAAGAGCCGGTAGACATTTCACCAAAGGTAACGCTATCAGTTTCATTGCTTCTGAATAAGACAAAAAATAAATCGAAGAAATCTAAAATTATTTCTCTTGTACCATTGAAGAATTACCCGATCAAATTGAAAACTGATTCTGTTCCGCAAAAGCGAAAAAATTATAATAATATAAAATATTCATATTTAAAAAAAAAAAAATATTAAGAAAAATCCAATTTACCTCAAAGAAATTACATGATATGAAATTTTATTATTAATATTATTAAAATTTATAAACCAAAAAAAACTTTATAATTCTATATTTTACAATTATTATAATTCCATTATTTATTTATTTTGGTTATAATAAATTTATAAAATTTTTGTTAGTTTAGAGTTTATTTAAAATTTTTAAATCAAAATTATTATTGTCCTCTTATATCCCAAAATATAAATCCAAACTAACGTAAATATTTTATATTAATTGCATATTAAACCAATTAAACCTAATAATTAAAATTTAAATTTATTATATAATTAAAATCTATGATAAAATTTAATATTTTTATAACACGTATTCAAACTCATTATTTAATTCCTATTAAATTGAATAATTAAAACCCAATAATTAAATTATAATTACCCTAATTATTTAAATATAAAATTATAGTTTATAAATTAAATTTAAATTTTAAAGATTATCATAAATTTTTATACTAAAAACTTAATTTTATATATAAAAACCATTTTTAAATACTTTAAATTATTAGTTAACAAGTAAAAATTACCTTATCTATATAATAATTTAAATTACAAATTTATAACAAAAATTCAGAGATCTCATAATTCTAAATAAAGAATTTATAAATCTAAGTTTAATATAAATTAAATTAAAAATATTTTAGTTAATTTTAATCTTTACACTTATTTATTTTTAAATTATTAATTAAATTTACTAAGAATTGAAAACTTGTAATAATTTTAATCGAAAAATTCTTTTTTACCAATAACTTTTATTCATTTCATTATAAATCATAATATATACAAAATAATCAGTTTTTATTATTAATAGTGTTTAATAATATGTGGAATATTAAAAAGCAATCTAATAGAGAATTGAAAAAAATAAAATAATAATAATAATTAAAAAACTAAAATACTATCTAAAAAAATTAAATATGAACACTGTTTCATTTTCAAAGATAATTTTGCTCTTATTATTCATTTTGCATATATCATCTCAAATCAGTAAATACCAATTTTTTTCAATTTTTTTAAATAATAGACTTAAAAATCTAGTATTTCATATCTCTAATTAATTTTAATAATTTTATTAAAGCAAGTCCAGATCAATAAAAAAACAAAAATACACCCATAATTTATTAAAATAACGATTTAATGTAATTCAGGCAAAACGATGACCACATACTAACTTCAAAATTTATTGTATTAATAATATTTATATAAAATTTTCCCATAAAATAATAAATAAATAATAAAAAAAAAATAAAAGTATCCAATATAAGATAATATATTAAAAAATATTTTTTCTATTTTTTTTTCTAGGTTGTCACAAATAGTGGAATTTTTTATTATTACGACGCCTTTCAAAAAGAAGTTTTGTGGGAAATTGATCTGGGTAAAATTTTTTATGATTTTGAACAAGGATCAGATTCCTATACCCATCATTAAGCCGATTTATTAGACTATTAGTAGTGGTACTCTTAAGACGAATATTTTTTTCCTACTATAGTAAACAATAATTAAAATAAAAATAATGATTTATATATTTATTTAAAAAACTCAAATTGTAAATACCAATTTTAGAAATATAAATAGTTATAAATTTTACAATTTTTAATATAATTTATATAAATTCTTTACTTAGGAAGGGGATTTTATATTCATAACTCATCAAGAAATGACAGTAAAATTAAATTTATTAAGATATTTTCTTTATTTTTTTATTTGTATATAATAAACATCCGAATAATAAAAAATTTATTAAAAATTAGAAAATTTTTAGAAATGAAATTGAAGATATGATTAAAGTTTGTCCTTTTGAATCTGAAAAAAATAAATATTTGATAAAAGAAAGAAACCATTATTTTTTATTAGATCTCTTTTTAGGAACTCTAACAGACTTAGATGAGATTTCTAATTTTTAACAGTATGAGAACAAAGCTGTGTAAATATATAACTATTTTTAAATATATTAAATTTAGATAAATTGTAATTAAATTTATAATTTTTAATTTAACATATTAAGTGTGATTTTGAAAATAAACGAAAAAATTATCAAGTCTATAGATTTCTTTACAAAAAATCAAAAATGGAAGATAAATTCTTCTTAAATACAGTTTTTCACCATAGAAGAATATTTAGAAGACCCATATTTAGAAAATTTCAGTAAAAAATCTATTTTAGATGAATCTCTGTTAGATGAAAATGGCAAAAAATATAGATTTTACAAACTTTTTGAAAATCATATAGAATTAATAGATTTGCAAAAAAATAAAAGTATACTTTCACTTAGTTCTGAAAGCGAAATTTTAGAAGTTTACTAATTTGATAATAAAAATTTTGCATATTAAAGATATCTATTTATGGACTTTTACGAAGCATAGCACAAACTATACAGGGAATTTTTTTAAAATCAAAAATAGTAAAGAAAAAATAAAGAAAAGTAAATTATCTCTATCAGTGAGCAATAAAAATAATTGGATGAACAATATCAAATAAATTCAATTCCTTCAAAAATAAAAAATGACCTTAATAAATCATATAGAACTGATATTTCTTTATACCCTGAAAATGATTTTAACTACGATAATTCAAATTTAAGTAACAACAAAAATTAACCATAAAAAGCTAGCACAGAAATTACTTAATTAAAAGAAAAGGAATATCTTTAAAATATTTAATAAGTAAATATTTTTATAAATAAATTAAATGTAATCTTTTTCAATTTTTTTTTAAAAATTAAATATTTATATAACTTTTTTTAACAAATTTAAGTGCATCTTAGAAATAAGAGACCAAAAATATTAAGAATCACAATAAAATCAATACCAAAACTACCTTAACTAAAACATAGCAAACACAGAAAGTGAAATGTTAAAAGCATTATGGAAAGAACAACTAGAAGCGGAAAAAAATTAATATAAATTAAGCTTTATCTTCTTCGTTATCATAATCTGTCTCAACGCCTATTTTCTACTAAAAAATGATAAAAATTCCTCCAAAAACAAAGAAAATTAATAATAAAACGGTCAGCCCCAATCCCAACCCCAATCTCAACCCCAATCCCAACCCCAACCCCACCTAAATGATGCTGACCATTAAATAAAGTAATAATTTCAGCCTTAATAAGAATAATAAATTCAATAGCATTATGTGCAAGATCCAAGAGCTTTGCTTTTGAAAAAAGAAGAGTCGGAATTAGATTAAAATTTGAAACTGCATAAAGATAAAGTTTTAGGCACTGGTAATAACGGTACAATAATTTACGAAGGCAATTTTTAGGGAAAAATTGTAGCTGTAAAAAGAATCCACTAAGCCAATTTTGAAGTAAAAATTACATCACAACCCTAATTATTTTTTATTTTATTTTTATTTAACCACTAAATTTCACTATTCTTAATTTTTATTAAATATTTTTTATTGTTTTAAATTAAAATTTTTATTATTAAAGTAAGCCAACAGAGAACTAGATGTACTCATAAAATTGAACCATAAAAATCTTATAAAATATTATTTTTATAGAAAAAAAACCTCTTATATAGATATAGTTTTCGAAAAATGTATTAGTACTTTAGAAGACGTAATAGAAGTTGAAGAAAAAAATAATATGGGCATAATAAAAAAACCTTCGGTAGGTGTTCTTAATTTAAGACAACTAAAAAAAAAATTTAAATATAATATTCCATTCTACCAAGCCCTTTTCTAAGAATGGTAAATATATATAAAAAAATATAATTTTTTTTTAAAAAATTTTTAAAATTATATAATATTATAGTTTTTTTTTTTAAAATATTATTTTAATTTTTATTTATTTATTTTTATATTTAGTCTGGAAGGGCTGGCACATTTACATAATAACGAAATACTACATAGAGACATAAAACCAGAAAATATACTTTTAGATGAATAAGGAATATTTAAATTAGCTGATTTTGGAATTGCTAAATTCGTTTAGTCGTAAAATATATATATATTTTACAAAAATCATTAAAAAAATATTATATAAGAATTTGACAATTTAATTTATAATATTTTTAATTTTAGAGACTCATTTATGACAACTACGAATGATATTGGAAGTTGGGGATGGAGAAGTGCACAAATGATATAAAATTAACCTTTAACTAAAAAATCAGATATATTTTCTCTAGGTTGTTTATTTGCATACACAATTTCGAAAGGAGTTCACCCATTCGGCCAAGTGTATATTAAATTTTAAATTATAAAAAAAATATAATATTTTGAAAATAAATATGTTCATTTTTGTTTATTATACGAACTTTATTTTAAATTTTTAGATCAATAAGAGAGTAAAATATTTTAAACAATAAGTATGATCTCAGATCTTGCCCATAGGATCAGTGCTTATTAGATATGTTAAAAAAAATGATTGATCCATCTTTTAAATGGTCATATAGTTCAGTAAAAGATGTATAAAAGCATCCATTTTTATGGAATTCTGAACAAAAAATGACATTTATATCAGAATTCAGCGACTATATCGAAACAGAAGGTAAAATAAAAATTTTAAATATAAAAAAATTTATAAATATAAAAACTTAAATTTCAATTCAAAAATTAAATTAAAAATATATTTTTTATAGAAAAAAGATAAATAAAAAAAGGAGTGCCAAATAATAAAAACGTAGTTTAAATTCTAGAACTCGACTGTAAAAAACACAAAGTAATAAGAGAAGAGGGATGGGATACAGAACTAGAGCCCATTTTTGTAGAAGAAATTAAATAACATAGAAAATACTCATTTAAATCAGTAAGAGATCTTATAAGAGTTATAAGAAATAAAAGAAATCATTATCATGAACTAGATTCGAATATTTAAAATTTAATAGGCCATAATTCTCACGATATTTTTACTTATTTCAATACCAAATTCCCAAAATTATTTTTTTTCATATTTTCCTTTGCAAGAGACTAGAAATGGGGAATGCTCAGTTTAAAAAATACAGTATGAAAAAAAATAAATACAAAGAACTACACAAAAAAAATATTTCAATACCATAAAAAATAAATAAATATAATATTCGAATTAAATTAAATTAAAATAAAATAAATTGAGCATACAGTAATAAAGCAATAAAGGCCCTTCTTTTATCTATATAAAAAATTAAAGCTCATAAAATTAAAAATATTTAAAAAAAATTAATATACATTAATGTTTAAAACTAAATTATAAGATTTTTTATTTTAAAATATATATTAAATTAGATAAATATATTGTATATATAAAAAAAATTAGCTGCAAGATTTTGTCACTTTTAAAAATTTTTTTTGACTAAAAACCAAAGTTATTCAACTTTCTTCTTATTATAATAAACAATATTTCAATTATATAATACAAAGCCTTTATTTAATTATAGAAATGATAGATCTTACTTCTCTATATTTAAAAAATTATTCTTCTACACTTAATTTATTTATTTTGGATAAGAAAAAATAAAAAAAATAATATAAAGTATATTTTAAACCAAATAAAAAATCCAACAAATATTTAGCTAAAAATAAAATAAATAAATAAATAAATAAAAAAATTAAAATAAAATGGAAAGTTTTTAAGACCCGGCCGTTGTAGCAGCTATTAAAGACAATTTTAGAAAAGAAGTTTTTCGTAATAGATAAGCAGATGTGGCTAAAGAAATTTATAAAAAAATAAATTTAAAATCTAAAAAATTTTATAAAATAAACACAAATTGCTTTATAACAAAAGAGCCCATCAAAATTGCTATAAGACATTCTTAGTGTAATTTTTTAAACCTAAACTATCTATTTTTATACTCTATATTTTCAAAATTTAGCTAAAATAAAAAAATATTAAAAATTATTATATAATTATATTTATAATGTATAAAATCAATTAAAATCTATTTTAAATTAAAGAATTAAATGATAATTTAATAATTAAATTTATAAAAATGATTAACTTTTTTATTTAAAACGCAAAATAACGTATTTATAATTCTTTAAATATTAAATAAACAAACTACATTATATTTACACTTTTAAACAATTATTTTTTATAAATTTTATTAATTTATATTATAATATCATTCTTATTAAAATTATTTGTTTATTAAAGGCAAAAGTTTCCAGTGTTTTTACGATTTAAACCAATTCATAGAAAATCAACTAATTTAATTCAAAAGAGACCTTTGGGAACTAGACCACCAGCCAAAAGACTAAATTACTTCATCTTTAAATGAACCTAAAAAAAGAATAGTTTCTTTTCCTAGATGTGGAAACTGTCCAAACACTTTATATGAAGTAAAAGATTATTTTTACGACGTAAATACCACTTATTATCTCGATAAAGCAAGGTAAAAAATAGAGGATTTTGACGATTTAATTGATATAGATGAAATAGAATTCGGATATCATCCAGATCATGGATACATCGTGTAGTATATAGACTAAGATAGCGAAAATTTCGGAGAAAAAATATTTTTAAGAGATAATCACGTCTCAAATAAATCTAATCAAAGTTCCATAAACAACTCATAGTCTAGTATTAATAATTCCCAAAAATTAAAATAAAAAAAAATTGCCAAAAACAGCAATGAAATAGAACCCCTAAACACTTTCCACAAACAAATCCAAGAAACAATGAAACTACAGGCTTTACTTTGGAACCAAACCAAAAGAGAAAACAAACACATATAAATAAATCATTAAGAAATAATAGATGATATCAAAGAATCTTTATAAAGCAATTATCAATTAGTCCCATCTTAATAAGAAGAAATTAATGACTGGAGTAAATTATTTACCTTCTGTTTCTAAGAGTTCGAAAAGTAATAAGATGCCATTTTCCTCTATTTCCCACACTTAGACAAGTGGTATTGCAGCTTAATCTAAACTGTCCCTAATCAAAAATTTAAAAAATAATTTGCCACTACTTTTGTTAAAGGCTACAATTCATAAACATAAACTAATTGTGTTTATGTTATAGGAGGAACTGTATAAGGCTAATAAGAAGTCACTAATCAGTAAATTTATAAATAAATTATTTGCATTTCAGTTATCTTGTTCAAATAAAATTTTTTATAAATAATTAAATTCTTTAATTTTATTTTCAATAAAAATATTTTTCAAGAATTATAATTAATCAAGAAAACTAATTTAATTTTAACTTATAGCGTCTACGAAATCCCCCTATTCAAAAAAAGCCCCGACGAAATAGACCATAAAAAAGTAATAATCCAAGCCAACCAACTCCCAAACCTCCCCGAGCCCCGAGCCCTCTCCCAGCCAATCTTTTGCAAAAACGAAAACTCTCTCTACGTCCTCGGCGGCTACATCGACTACAAAACCGTCAAACAAACGATCTACAAACTAAACCTAAACAAATTATAATATAATAATATTAATATTAATAATTATAATAATAACTAAAACGCCTGGGAACAACTCCCCCTCCAAATCCCCTTACCCCTAATCCTCCCAACCACAATCCAAACCGAAAACAACCTCCTAATCTTCGGCGGCTACTCCCAGGGCCCCACCTCCGAATTCGACCTGCAAAACAGAAAAATCTGGAACCTTGACCTAAATTCCCTCTAATTGACTCCCCTGCCTTAGCAATTCCCCGACATAGAAAAAATACACGTTAATATTTAAATTAACTCTCCGAGTGCTGTTGGCTTCTTAGAGCCTAACAACTAAGACATAATTACCTTTGGCGGCAGAAACTCCTAAAATATAGGCAAAAATAGCCTTCAAAAAGAAAATTCCTCTTATAGGGACTGCTTCGCCAACTATTTTAACTTGGTAAGTGGAAATTATTGTATAGAATAAATTGCTGTGCAGGATGGTAATGGAAAAAATTAGGAAAAATAATAGGGATTGGAAGATTCTAATTAGTAAGACCAAAATTTTGTTTTTTATAATAATGCCTACTTTCTTGCCTATGCTATCAATAATAAACTTAAAATTCTTAAATATCAGATCGCGGCCACCCCTGTCAGCTAACTTAACGAATATGATATCGATAAAATTACTAAATGAATTATTCTTAATATAAAAAATAGTTAAATTCTTTATTTATATATATTATAGCTTTTTTTTTAAAATTAAATTTCGATTCAATATTTATATAAATATAATAAAGAGAATCTAATTTTTTATAACCATGTCAGTGATTTTAGATTTATTTAAAAAATTAAAATATATTTATAATAAAAATTTTTAGAAAAATATATTTTTTAATTTAAAAAAATTAACTTTAAAAAATACAAACTTTTAATTAAAAGTTTTTATATAAATGCATTTTAATTATATATATTTATATGAAAATTAAAAAATTAAATATTAAAGATATTTAAATTAATAACAAATTATCAAATATATAAATATACACTGTTACTTTATACTTAATTAATATAAAAAATAAAATGAACGAATAAACCTTTATTTTTAATAAAAAAAAGGATAAATATTTATTAAATTATTAAAAGAATAATGAATTTTATGAAAAACTGTTTGTTTGAAATAATAAAAAAATTCTTATCAAAAATTAATTACAAATTAATATTAAATAAAAACCAAACAATAATAAAAACCTAAACAGCAAAACAAAAAATAAAAAAACTTTTTAAAAATTTTCTTTATAAAATAAAAACCACAAATCAATAGTAAAAATAAATTTGTTTAATAAATTTACCATTTAATTTACTTTAACAATTCTAAACTATTATTTTATTAGCATGAATCAAAAAGAATTCTATTGCTCTAAACACAAAAATGAGAAATTCCAATATTTCTGCTTAAAAGAAGAATGCATCCAACAAAAACCTACAAATTGCCAAATTTTCTACTGTTCCCTTTGTTTCGAAGAACTTGATGATAATAATCAAATATTAAATCATAAAATTTACGATATAAATATCCTAAATAAAAAAAATAAAAAGAACATTTTCAAAAATAAGTAAGCCGTCGGAGATAAACTATGGTAAATGATAAAATAAAAATATGATGGGAGTTTGGAGAACTTTGAAAATGATTGTCGTCAAATAAACCAAGAATTTAACGAAATTAAACAAAAATAAATTGACTGGTATTGCAGCTTAATCTAAACTGTCCCTAATCAAAAATTTAAAAAATAATTTGCCACTACTTTTGTTAAAGGCTACAATTCATAAACATAAACTAATTGTGTTTATGTTATAGGAGGAACTGTATAAGGCTAATAAGAAGTCACTAATCAGTAAATTTATAAATAAATTATTTGCATTTCAGTTATCTTGTTCAAATAAAATTTTTTATAAATAATTAAATTCTTTAATTTTATTTTCAATAAAAATATTTTTCAAGAATATAAACTGATTTAGATTAAATATCTGCCTAAGAAGCCTATAATAATTAGAGGTCCCAAATTGAAATTAATAATAATAATTAATAAGATTAATAATAATAAATGGATTTTGATGAAAATAATATTAAATTGCTAAATTTTTAGCAAATTAATTACTCTGCTGAATTAGGAATCCAAATAAACAATAAAATAAGGGAATTTTAAGACTATATGAACCAATTACTTTAAGTTTGTTAAAGCCAAAGCCAGCCGCTGAATTAAACTTTTTAAAATAATTTGGAAATAAGTTAACAAGTCTAATAATTAATCCACTAGTAACAATTTAACTAATAGTAATAAAATAACTTATAATAATAAATTCAATCGATTAATAATCAAAAGAAACTTATTAAGTAGTACACAGACTCTGTTAAGTTTTTTGAAGATTTTCCTGCCTTAAATAACCAATAATAATACAAAAAATTATCAAAAAGCCAAATAAATACTATCACCGATTTAAGAGTCTAATTAGGGTATTATTTTGATTTAAAAAATAGAATTGACTCATACGGGTATAACAGTTTGGGAAAGCAGGGAATTAAAGAAATAAATGAGATTATTTTTAGCAATTTAGAATTAAAAAACCTTCAAAATTTGTCACTAAATTATAATAATTCTAACCTTGGTATTTAGGAATACTTATAAATGATTAACTAATTGGGAAGTTGGTAGCTAACTCCATAAATTAGAAAATTGAGTTTGGGGTATACTAATAATAATTTAGATTAATAAAAAGTAAGTTAAATTATTCAATAATTATTTGGAACTTAAAAATTAGAATATTTAAAAGAATTATATTTAGTATTTAAATAGAATTGTTTTAGTGATTTGGAGTTTTATTCTAATTAGTTAATTTGGTTTTTGAGAGAATTATAGAATTAACAAAATTTATAGTAGTAGTAATTTTAATAAGATGAGCAGTTAAACTAGAATTTGGAATAACTTAAGAGGTAAAACATGTTTTTTTTTTTGTTTTTGATAAGTTTAAATTATGTATTTTAATTTATTTTTTTTAATTTTTATTTATTTCAAAATCATTTTGCAGTTTTATAAATGTATTTTAAAATCTTTTTAATTTTATTTATTTATTTTAATATTTAATGATTTTTCGATTTTTCAATTTTATTTTTGTTTTATATTTGAGTTTATAATTTTTGTTAATTTAATTGGTAATTGTAATTTTTCTATATAATTTTAGTTAACTTATTAATTTTTTTTATAAATTTTAATTTTGATAAAAGGGATTGGAAAAATAATAAATAAATATAAGTAATAATATATATTTTTTTCTTATATGTAAATGTAACCCAAGGTTGGTCTAATATTTTTAATTTGAAAAAAAGATTATTTTCAATATAAATATAAATTAAATTTGTACTAATGCAGACATAATATTTAATTTGACAAAAATTTTTAAAATAATCAATTTAAAAATAATAATAATTACAAAAATATTAAAAAAAAATCTAAAAAAAATCAAAATATTGTAATTAAAAATTTTTAATCAAATTATAAAAAATTTAAAACAAATAAACAAAATACCTAAATTTTTAAATAAAATTTTAATAATTTACAAAGTAAATAAATATATTTATTAATTAAGAAAATAATAATAAGGAAAATATAAACACCACTTAACATAAAAAAATAATAAATTATAAAATTAAATGAAAGTAAAAGAAAAATCAAATACTAAAAAATATCACTATTAAATAATTTAAATTTATTTTAGACAAGAGCAGCTAAAAGAATTCAACTTTTACCTATTTAACTTAGAGAAACTAAAAATTAACTTAAGTTTTTGTTATTTAAACGATGAAAAATTATCAAAAATATCAGAATAAATTGCACTTTTAGGAGTCTGTATGCCCAAATTCTCATTCCTAGAAATTTATTTACAAGGAAATAAAGAAATCACAGATGAAGGAATAAATACCTTCTCCCAAACTCTTGCTAATTCTTCACTTCTTAAAAATTTAAGAACAATTTCGCTTAACTTTAATTAAATTGAAAATGTTTCTGATGGTTCTTTAATTTAGTTGTCAGAAATCCTAGTTAGAAAGGGAAAAAACTTAGATGCTTTATATCTTTATATATAAACAACCAGTGTTTCTTCTTTAGGAGTCAAAAGAATTTCAGAAATTTTGTGCAAAAAATAACTTTAAAAATTATTTCTTGACTTTTCTTTTAATGGTTAATTAAACGGGTAGGAAATTATCGATGTAGCTAAAGCTATAACTTAGACTAAGGTAAATCACTAACTCTATTATTTTAATTTTTTTTAATTAATTATTTGTTATTATTTAAATAATAATTAATTTAACTGGTTAATTTATAATAAATTTTTAAAATCTTTTTATTAAAATAGATAATAAACTTGACTGGCTAATTAAACCAAACATTTTTCCACTAGAACCTAATTGAATTAAGTATTAAATTTACTTATAATCCCTCTGAATAACAAATGCTGGAGTTTTTCGATATCCTAACAAATAACAAATATTTCCCCTCTCTTTCTAGTCTCTAAATAGATGCTTATAATAATAAACTAAATGATGATAATTTCCGAACAATTTGGAATAACTTGACCAACCCTCAGTCTCTAACAAAATTAAAATATTTATATTTATGCTTAGCAGGAAGTATATCCCCAGAAAGTTAAGTGCTTGCTTCTTTAAAAATAGCCTAGACAAGTAAATTCCAAAATTTAGAGGAACTGCTATTAAGCTATGAAAGTTCTAGACTAAACAAGTAAGTTAATAACAGAAGTTGTGCTGTGAACATAGTGTAGAACTTAGTCAACTCAGAAAACCTCAGAAAATTAAAACATTTATCATTAGATTTTTAGAATAATGATTTAAAGGCAGAGGGATGCCAATAAGTTGTAGAAGAACTTAGTAAACCGAAAAATAAACTTTCTTTGGAAGAAATTAGTCTAAGTTTTTGGAATAATGGGGTAGAGGAAAATTAATGTTAAGAACTTAATAGCTAGTTTAGGAATAGTCTTATAACTGAGTAATTAAGAGTTGCTAATATTCACTTTGGTATAGTTTGAAGCTTATGATTTTATACTTATTGGTATTTAATTAAATTAATAAATATTTATATGTTGGATTTATTTTAAATAAGTTAATTATAAATCTTAATTGATCTAAAATTGTTATTTAAAAGTAAACTTTCTTATAAAACTTGTTTTAAAATGTTGTTTAATTTTATGAGTTTTAGGTTTATCAATTAATATTTATTAAAATAGTTGTAATTTAGTATTTAAACATGTTTATTATATATTTAATTAAAAATTAATATTCTTTAAAAATATTATTTTAATACTAGATATTTTATATTTATTTTATATGTTCATTTATATTTTAATTAAACCAATCTAATTAAACCTTTTAAAGATTAAAATAAATATTAAAAAAATTTATATTCATCCAAACTAAATATTTTCATTAAAATCTCCACTATTTTTATATGAATCTATATTATTTTTTTTACTAAAATTATTGCTAAATCTATTATTTTTTTCATTACTTTTGTTATTAATATTTTTTTAAAAATTATTGTTTCCACTAAATTCTTAAAAATTTTCTAATAACTATAATTAAGATAATTCGGCTAAATCACTATTAATAAATTAATTGCTTAAATTTAAATTACTTTAATCATTAAATTTATTAACTAATTATCTTTATGAACTTAGTTTTAAAATTGGCGAAATATCTTCATTTTTTATTTCTTTTTCAACACTAGTTTTTAAATCCTATTATATATTCCCTTCATTTTATTATTAAAAATTTTGTTTTTTTTCTTAATTTTTAAAACTTTAATTACTCAAATTTTACATGCTTATAATCTTTTTTTATAAATCTTACTATTAAATAGTTTTACAGTTGAAGTTTTTGTCTTAATCATCTTCTTTTATGTTAAATATAGGGTTAATTGTTTAATTTTTAATAGAATTATTCCTGCTTAATTTATTTTCTATTAATTTTTTTTTATTACTATGTATTTTATTTAGGCTTTAAGTTTTGAACAACTTATCATTTTATTATATGAATTTGATAGAATCACCATTACTAAATAATTAATTAGAAATTCCAGGACTTTTATCAACGAACTATTTAGTAATCTAATTTAATTTTAAAAAATATAATTTTAAATTAACATTTATGTTGGTTATTTTAAATTTCAAACATTCAATAAAAATATTTTATAATAATTTTACTCCAGAAACATATGAAGTATATAATAATTCTTTAAAATCTTTTCTTTCATTACAAGTTTTATTTTAAGCAATACAATTTCTAATATATTTTCGTAAAACCAACCATCTTTACTTAGTTTTTTTATAACTTTATAATTTTTTTTCGGCCATTAATTTTATTTTATTACTAAACCTCCCTCCATAATTATAAAACTATAAATAGCAAAAAAATCGAAATTCAGTCAAAACCAAATACAAACATTAAAGTGCGAAAACGCCATTAATAAAAATTATCATTATAGAAATAATTTATTCCATTTCAGAACTGTCAGCATAATTAATACAAATCCCAAAACAAATTGTAGTTACCAATACTAATCCGGAAAATATTTACAACCTATTTAATTTTAAAGTTATATATGGATCTCTATACTTGCAAAACCCAACATAGTATAAAATAACCAAAGCAGAAAAAACTCCTTTAAACACTAAATTTTCAGAAAAAATTATACTCATCCCTACACAAAGCATTTTCTATATAAAAATTTTTAATTAAAAATAATTTATTATTCATTATTATATTATTATATCTACTATTTATTATTTTCAATATCTTTTTAACGAATTTATTATTTAATTTTATATGAGTAAAAATTTCGTATATTCAAAAATTTACCAAAAGCATATTAACCAATTCCCAATAGAAATATTTTTACTTTAAATCTATAAATAATATACCATATCTACGCTAAAAACTATATCTGTTCAGATCTTTTTTTCTTTAGCCTTTTACAAGTATATAAGCTAATTTTAATGGCATTATTAAACCCATAATTAAAATAAGCACTATATTTACAGGCAGCACATTTTTTTTAAAAAAATCAGTTTTACATTAAATATTTAAATCAGCTGTACTGTATTCAATTTCGGCGATTTCTCTGCAAATTATAAATTTAAAAGAATTTTATAATATTCCTGGCTAAATTGCCAGAATGAAACTCACTATAGAACAAAGTATATAATCCATTAATTATCGCTTATTTTAAAAAAATTTAACAAAATAATGTAGACATAACTCAATTAAAATCGCTAAAACTAAAACTACTGTTACAACTGCTAGAGCGTAAATATTTATCAAATACTGTGATTTTTCAACGTCTTCCTACACTAAAATACAAGTTAAATTTGTACTCATACTAGTCTAAGGGTTTCCTAAATTTATTAAAAAAATGTTTAATTTAAATAAACATATTCATCCATTTTATTTAAAATATATTAATATTTAAAATCTTGTATAGAAAATCTTTATTAAAATTAATTCTTAACAACAATTATTAAATTCTAAAAATATATTTTATTCAATTTACCAAATATCTCAAAAACCGAAACAACCTCAAAAGGCATATTCAAAGTAAAATCTGACATCAAATAAAAAACCTAACAATGCATAATAGCAACCTTTACAATCCCCGAAACATTAGACGCACTATTCACAGGATAATCCCAAATATTCATAAAAACCTAGCTAAAAATCTTCTTATTCACCTTCTTCCTAACCCCATAAATCTAATAAGCAATAATAAATAACAAACTCAGCCCGTAAACAGCAATTTTAAACCCAATCAAAAAATCGCTCTCACATTTTTAACACTCTTTCCCATAAGGGCCAAAATTATTTTAAATGTCGCACGATTCGCATAAAGGCCCTGTGTGTCCTTGCTTGCAAGTGTCATTTCCTAAACAAGCTTCTTAATTGTTCTCACAGAAATAAAATTACAAATCTTCTTTTTCCGCCCTCCAAAACTTTATTATTTAAATAAATAAATAAATAAATAAATAAATAAATAAATACTAATTATTTAATTTAGGCACCTGAAGTGATGTGTAGATAAAATCATGGGTAATAATATACTTATTAATTATTAACTTAATATTAAAAATTCATAACATTAATTTATTTAGAGTTGCTGTAGACTATTTTGCATTAGGAGTTATAGCATATGAATGTATGATGGGAAGGGTGATATAATTGTATAATTGTATAGTTGTTATATTTAATTATAAAAAATATCCTCTTAATTAATATTCAAATTGAAATCGAATAATGGAAATATATATAAAAATTTATTTCACAAATTTCGACCGATTTTATAATGGAATATAGATAAATGATAAAATTTAAAAGAAAAAAAAAAATGTTGAGAAATTGGCATTTTTTAAATTTATCATTCCTTGTTTTTTATTTTTAATTTTAGTAATATTATTTTTTCAATCTATTATAAGATAATTTTTTTATTTTTTTTTTGTATTATTTTTTAAATTTTAATAATATTTTACATATTTTTCTGGGTATATAGGTATGTAGCCCCCTTCACAGACTGCATTTTCAATACAAGGCTGACAAATTGTCTAATAAATTTCTTTCAAATAAAACCCAGTTTAACACAATGAAAATACATAAGAACTGTCCGAAATTAATACTTCTTTGTCTGTAAATTTTGTATAAACATCATCACTATACATAATTCCTACATTACCTTTAAATTTAATGTCATTTTTTTCTTATAAATTATTTATATTTTCTCTATTTTCGCCCAAATAACGTATAGCAGGCCCAATATCTCCCAAATTATCGTAAAATTTTATATCTTATAAATTTATTTCCAGTTACTAATTTGGCCTGCTTTATATCATAAATGCTCCTCCACTTGAAGCTTAATTATTAGTAAAAATTATTTTACTCATATTTAATGTATGGTAAATAGAATTGTCGTTTTTCTCAGCGTCCCAGTACAAACCTCCTCCTAGAGATTACATGTATTTAGGCCCTTTTTAGTATAAAGGTATATTTTTATCATATGTCGCCTATATTAAATTTATTAAATTTAAAAGTATATTAATTATTTTTAAGAATATGATTTTAATTTCATTTTTATTTAAAATTTCAGATAAAATAATTTAAAATTTACATGGTTATTATCAATTGTAACATTATATAGAATAGAAGTATATATGTCAGTTATTGCCAGACCTCCCCCTTTTAATTAAGCAAAGTTATCTTTGAAAGTACAATTCTACATATTCAAAGTATTAATTATATTTGCGTAATACCCCCCTCCATATGAGTCTGAAGCGTCATCATCTTTTATAAGTTTATTTTTATAAAATTCGCTATTATAAATATACATCAAATACCCATAATAAAAATGAATCCCTGCACCCTAAGCCTACGACAAATTATTTTCAAAAACCACCTTATCCAAAACCAAACTAACCGACATATAAGAATAAAAAGCTCCTCCATAAATATTCCCACCATAAGTATGATCAAAAAATCCGCAATCTTTTTAAAAAAAAAACAAAACAAATAAATAAATAAACAAAAAACATTAAACAAAAAACATTAAACAATAAATAAACAATAAAAAACAATAAATAAACAATTAAAAAAACAATAAAAAGCAATAAATATATAATAAATAAATAAACAATTAATATACAAATAAATAAATAAAAATTACCTGTAAAATAAATAACACTCACCTACAAACAACTAATCCCTCCTCCTCTATTCGCCCCCTCATTCGCCCTAAAAGCGCTTCCTACAACATAAACCGGCCCATCTCCATTAATCCCCACCCCTCCTCCATATCCTCCCCCCACCAAATTCCCTTCAAAAACGCTCTCTTAAACATAAAAATTTTCGCTTTTTCCCTCCAAACTAAGCCCGCCCCCA
>LDAU01000052.1:47988-123157 GCA_001447515.1 Pseudocohnilembus persalinus
CCTCCAAACCAAGCCCGCCCCCATTTCCCTCCAAACAAGCGTTATTTTTAACTTAATTGCCCCAAAAATAAAAGCTAGAAACCGCAGTCATCCCGGCCCCTCCCCCGCCTTTTTTTCCCTCATTTTAACTGAAAAAACTATCTTTTATCTGTCCATTTACTATTTTTTCCAGGTATAAACCGCCCCCCATTTAATTTGCAGTGTTTTTTATAAATTTACTATTTATAATTAATATGTCAAAACTTAATCCTATGTAAATACCTCCGCCTTAATTTTGACTGTTATTTTCTAAAAAATTTGAATTTTATATACTTATTTATCCACAATTTATTAGGTAAACTGCTCCCCCCTGCATTTAATTCCAGTTATTATTCGCATTTAAATCAATTATTACCTAATTCTATACATTTTCTAAAAATAGTGCCCCATTTTAATTTGCTGTATTTTTTGTTAAATTTATTTTTTCTATTAAAATATCAGAAGAATCTGTTATCCCCAAACCAGAACCATACAAATCAGCGCTATTTTCGTAAAAACTTATATTATTTATGTCCAAATTTTTACTATTTTTTATAAATAAACCTCCATTTTTACTACCAGCTTCATTTTCTTTAATTATTATTTCATCTATATCACCATAATATATATTTTCCATGTATAAGCCTGCAAAATCTTATGTAACATAATTTTTTTAAAAAGTGGAATTTCTAATTAATAATTACTATATATCTTTAAAATACATCGTTTATTTGAAAGATATATTATTATAAACTTTAGTTTCTTAAAAATTGACAAAATTAGAATTTTAAATTATACCACACAATCCAAAACCGTCAATTTCATTTTAATTTTAATTTTAATTATTTTAGCATATATAGTCACTAATATATATATTTCCGCTTAAATTTTCTAAAATAAAAGAAGTTTATGACGAATTTTCAATTGTTAAATTAGCTATCATAATTTCATGCTACAAATTTTTAAAAATAATGCAATTAGCTTAATTTTATATTAAATTTATATCTTAAATATCTATCTAATGATTTTCCCCATCATTTAATTAATTTAGTTAACTTTGATCTGCTATTATGAAACCCTCTTATAAATTGCTTTATGTAATATTAAAATCGTTTAAAGAGAGATTTTCTATCTGTTTAACTTGCAAAATATAACCCTAAAGTAGATTTAAATTTAATTTAATAATATTAATTAATTTTTATTACATTTTATTATAATTTACCTCATCCACACTATTTAACTATTAAAAATTTGCTTCATATATGCTAATTTCTTAAATATTTTCTATTTAAAAAATGTATACATTGTTTCCTTCTACTTCACTAATAATTAGCTTTTAAACAAATAAAGCTTCTAATCCTTAAAAATTCTAAGAAATTCTAATAAAATAAATTCTCAATATTTTTTTAAAAAAATAATTTCAAAATTTTTTATAAATATAAATTACAATCCTATAAAATTTCCTTAACATTATTTTATAGAGATCTAATTTAAGTATAACATATTTACATCATTTTCTATTAAAATTACCTGAATTAATATAATAATATTATTAATTTTGATTAGAATTATAAATTAAACACTTTTAAAATTAAAAGTCTTTATTAAATTAATAAATTCATATATTTTTTTTTAATTATTACTGTCATTATTGTATTAATTTTTATTTCTTAAAAACTTAAATTTGAAATGTGAATTTCATTTATTTCAGAGAACTTATAAAATATTCCTTCAACTATTTTCATATTATTAACATAAAAATCTTTAATTTGAACATCACTACTATTTTATATGTTTATAAAACTATCTAAATTTATTAAAAAAAAATAACTTAATCATAAATTATAGATTAAAAATTTAAATAATCGTTAAATTTTTTGATTAAAAAAATAAAAAAATAAAAAAAATATTTATTTAATTAATTACCTAATAATTAAGTACTCAAATTTTCTAATACCATATTATTAATTAATATTTTATCACAATTCGAAAATTAAAAAATATTTATTCCATTCTAATTAATAAACTACGAATCTTTTATTTAAAAATCTAATAAATAAACAAAATCTATATTCTAAAATAAAAAAATATCTCCAATTTCCCCATCAAAATCTCTTACCAAAACCTAATTAAATTCTAATTTTTCACTAACATTTCTAATCTAAACCTAATCGGCCACCCCATCGATCCCCACATTATTAATTTCAATCTATATTAAAAAAATATTCATAAATCTTAGAAAAATAAATTTTTATAACAATAAAAGCCTATTAATATTTAAAAAATAATAAAAAAATAATAAAAAAAAAATTACCAAATTAACATTCTAAACCTCAAAACTCTAAAAAAAAAACCACCCTTAACCTTCAAAAACAAACAAAAACTGTCCATTTTCAAAAAACAACATTTAAAAAACAAAATCATAACTAAACTAACAACCTGAAAAATCCACGTTAATTTTTTTCAATTCGCATTTTTATTCCGAATTTTTTTCTTATATTACAAATAAAACGATTTCTTTATTAACTGGGTTTTAGCTGTCCAAATCTTAACAATTTAAATTATTATTATTATCATTATTATTATTGTTATTATTTATTGAAAAATTATCTTAATTTGGCAAAAAATCCTCATTTTATAATAAATTTTAATTTATTGCTTCGGATTTCTGAGCTTCGTTGCAGGCCATGAAAAATATTATACTATCATTTTCAATTCTAAAAAAAAAAAATGAAAAAAAAAAAAAATTAATAAGTTAAAAAAGATAACTAATTTAGTTATTTTATTATTTTTGCTTTTTTACTCGGTTTTTAATTGCTAAAATATTTGTACAAATTAAATTAATATGCAAATTATTATAAACCTCATCTTTATTGCAAGATTATTTTTAAGTATTTATTTATTTTTTATTTTGTTATTTTTTTATTTTGTTTATGTTTTTTATTTTTTAATTAAAAAATAATTTATAAGTGATTTATTCTTTACCTATTATTATTTATTAATTATTTATACATTTTTAATAATATTAGAAATTATTTATTTTAAAATTTTTTATGTTTGTTTATCTTTGTCGCATATTTTAAATAATCATTAAAATAAGAAGTAAAATAAATTTGATTTATCCATTTTTTTTAAAAATGTTTGTTTAAAGCAAATATTTATAAACATTATAATAATTAAATTGGAATTTAAAAATTTTTAAAAAAAAATATTATAGTTAATATCTAATTTAAATCAATTTCAATAAAATGAGAATTATATTTATAACTCCTATGCTAGTAAAACTTTATTTTTATTTATATTAAATCTTTATAATAAATAGAATAATTTATTCAAATTAATTATCCAATAAAAAAAATAAATAAAATATTTGAATTACAATTATATAATAAAAATTTTCAAATAAAAAAAAAGCCATAAACAACCTAAATATTTATCATTAGCATCTCCAATTTCGCACACAAAAATCTCCAAACCAAATGTTCAATTCCAAAGAAATATACATAGACAAATTCCAATACTGCTACAAAATATTCAAAGAAAAATATTTCATTTTACTACAAAAACCATAATTCCCAAACCAAATAACCCACCTCGACCAACAACAAGACATTTTCACCTACGACCAATTCCTCAAATTCCTCGACTTTCTATTCTCCTACCACAAACTAGAACAAGCCCGTAAAAACCCAGACCACCCACAATACACCTACGACCGCCAAATCGCAATTTTCTTCTTCGAAAAAATGCACAAATTCAAAATAAACAACCAAGATTTCTCTTCTCTCCCAAATTTTGTCAAAATCTACTTCCTCGCAGAACAAAAACTCATCCAAAAAACCCAAGAAGCCACAGAAATACAGTAAATTTTGAGAAATGAACGAGATTAACTAGAAATTAAGTATTAGGAGGCCTTGGCACAGGAATAAAAAACCCAGAAATCTATTTTAAATTAACAAAAAAGTAAAAAATAAAATTATCTTACTGTAGAAATTGAAGAAGCCAGTGTATATGAGCCCTCAGTTTTAAACTAATTTTTGTAAAATTAAAATAATAACCAAAATTTTTAGTGCAGAGAAATTGATGACCATCTTAATCATGAGGGATATTTTTTAGTCATAAATTTTGAAGATAATATCGAATAAACTAAAATCTCCTAAATCTAATAAAATCATTAATTAAATCAAAATAATCATTAAAATTTAAATCAAAACTAAAACCAACCAATTCCAAACTAGTAAAAAAGATTTTTTATATAAATTTATCATAATTTTGTATAAAATTTAATAGATAATTTTTTTTTTAATATTAATTTTTATTTATTATATTAAAAAAGTAAAAAAATTAACTGGAACCAAGTTTTCACATTTAATGTTGATAGACTAGATTCTGTCATTAATATTTATCTTATGGACTCTAAAAAATAATCTGCATACATGTTTAAAATAGAAAATTCAGAGGGAAATCTGGGAATTCCTTTAAGCTCCTTAAACAGTCAATAAAAACAAGTTTTTAACTCATTTTTATTTGACACACAAGGCAAATAATTAAACATACAACTTAAAATTTCAATTCAATATATATTTTCAAAATCCTAATATTTTTCTGAGGCCCTAAACTCCTGGAACCAATAAATAAATCAAGAAGAATAAAACCTTATATAAATACAAAAAGATCTAAAACAAATATATTCCCTAATTTCAAACCTAGACCTAATAATCTCAGAAAATTAAGACATCGAAAAACAATAAACAATTCCCATACAAATAAATCCAAGCCAACCAAACAGCAATAAAAAACAATAAAATACCTATAATTCCTAATTTAACCTAGAAAACCAATAAGAAATATTTTAAAATTAAAACTTAAACGTCTCAAATTTCGATATAAATAACAATTATCAACAAATTTCACAAAGAAACACGATAAGTCTAAATAATAATAATAATTAATATAATAATAATTAATATAGTAATAATAATTAATACAATAATAATTATAATAACACTTAAATTTTAAATGCAGAAGATATATATGAATAAGAACTGTAATAAACTTTAAATTCAGTAAATAAAACAGTTTATTTAAGCTTTATTATACTTATTTTTTCGATAATTACCTCTTTTGTTAAAAATTCGTATTTAGAGTTATCGATTTTCGCTTACCATATATTTTTAGTTAATATTTCGTCTAATCTTAACCTAAATAACCAAAATTAAGTGTAATTTAATTAAAATAATATTCATTAATAATTATTTAAATTTACTTTATTTAATTATTTTTTTATTAATTTTTTTTAATTAAAATTAGAAAATAATAAAAAGAAATTAAGTAAAATGATTTCTACCTACTAATTGTTCTTGTTATAATTACTCTTATTTCGGATTTTATATGGATTTCCTTTTCTGATTTAAACACACTTAAATAATTACAATTATTAGATAATTATATTAATTTAAATTAAATATAATCAATAGTTTTTTTGGTTTCTTATCTGTCTATTTTTGGATAAATAATATTTAAAATTATTTACTTAATTTTTATGACTTTACTTGTAGATAAGCTGCCAGAAAATGAAAAAGAAAATTAAAATGAATGAATAAATAAATTAATAAATAATTAATAATTAAAACTTATGTAAACAAAAATAATTTATGTAATGTGAATAAATAACAAAATTTTATTATATTTTATATTTCATACAATTTTTATATACTTGGTAGTATTTATATTATTATCAATAAATAATAATTATTTTAAAATTATATTTTATTAATTTTTATATTTATAAATAAATATATAAAAATCATAAATTTTTAAGAATTTATTTATTTAATTCGTCTGCCATAATAACGCATTCTTCTTTAGGAGCTTAGTAGTCCATATCTTTAGCTTTATTCATAATAAAACTTTTCAAACTTTCAATATCTTTTTACATTTATAAAACCTTATTTTCGGCAGCAGTGTATTATGAATAGTACTTTTTTTAAAATAAATTATGTTAATTAAATAACGTTTATTTATATAAAGTTTATTAAATATAATCTAAATTTATTTTTCTATATAAAAATTTTTCATAATTATTATATTTACTTCATTCATGGTCAATTTCTTTTCCTTAACATCATGTTCATACTTAATCTTTTTTATCTATTAATATTTAAAAATTTAGATAAAAATTTTTAAATTTTTTTAAATAATTTAAATCTATAATTAATTACATCTTCCTATAAATTCTATCTTCTTTAAGAAAGACTTTCTTTTTCAGAATTTAAATCTTTTCTCTATTTTTCTAAATTATTTCTCTATTAGTCAATTTTATTATATTTATTGGCAATTTCATCTTTCATTTAAGGAATTTTCTCTTTCAATGATCTCATTTCCTTTAAAAATAAAATAAATTTTTTAAAAAATAGAGTCATAAAATTCTATATTCTAAAGTATATTTATTTTATTTTACTTTTTCCACTTTCTCCTCAGCTTCCTACAATTTCTTAATATCTTCCTATCTCTACCTATACTCCTACTACATAGAAAACAAGGTATCACTGCTCACTGCATTCTAGTTTCCCTAAAAAAAATTATTTTATTAATAAAAAAAAAAAAAAAAATTTAAAAAATAAAAATAATTAGAATAAACAAATATAAGAATAATAATTAAAAAAACAAACAAATAATTAAATAAAAAAATAATTATATAAAAAATTAATAAGCCACCTTAAAATCCAACTCACTCTACAAATTTTTGAAATCGGCAGCATTTGGCAACGAGCCAGAAGCAGCCAGCAAATTCGACCCTTCCTCTAACAAATTGACGATATTTCCCTAAATATTTCCCAAATTTTCCAGCTCTTTGTTCCTCAACTAGTCATAAGAGTCAAAAAATTGCGTAAATTCCTTGTCTTTCTCAAAAATAGCTTCGTATTTTTTCTTTTGTTCTTCTGAATTCTGTTGGCTGTTCGACTCGTTGCTCAATTCTCTTAGTCTCTTTTCGTAGTTGTCAATTCCTTTCCTTATTTCTCGAATTCTTTTTTCTGTGTTCGTTATGTATTAATTGTCCTCTTTTATTCTGTTCAAAAGTCTGTCCCTTGCTTGGTCGAAAGGTAAATTTGCCTAAAAAAAAAAATTATCAATATTTTTTAATTTTTTCTATTTATAAATTAATAAATTTAAAAGCTTTTTTTGAATAAAATTTTTAATTATACTAAAAATATTCATAAATAACGATAGTTTACACTATTTTTTTAATAAATTTAATTTTTTTATTACCTCGTTCAATTATAACTCTAAATCGTTGCTCTTTCTTTCTAATTCTTCAATTTATTCTCTTAAAATTTGCCCTTTTAATTTGTGAGAATCCATCTTAAAATTTATAATTAACATATATAATTATACTCATAATTTTCAAAAAAATAAAAACTAAAATAAATAATTACCCTAAGTTTATTTTCACAATAAACAACTTTTTAATTTATATCATCCAAATCTTATCTAGAATTTTAAATTTAAACTTATAAATCCTTGCTTTCTTAAATCAAATTCTCATATTCTTGTCTTTATTCAGGCAATAATTCGCTAATTTTTTATTATGCCAACTACAAAATAAATAAAATTTAAAATTTATTCATTAAAATTATAATTTTCTTAACAAAAACTATTTTTCAAGGTTAAAAATTTATTATATAATATAAAAAAAATTAATCTAATTTTATTTACCTCATGCAAATCCTATAATTAATTCTCAATCTATTAAATCTATTCTTCTTAATTTTTTCTCTCAATAAAAATCTCATCTAACTAATTTCTCCATCTATCATTCTAAATCTATTATAATTATATTTTATTAAATAAAAAAAAAATTAAAAAAGTTAATTAATAATTAAAATTTCTAATTATATATATATATTAAAATTACCTTTATATGCTCATACATATTTCTAATTTCCTCAGGCCTAGTTCCTGCTCTTTATTTATCAAAAGCCAAATTATAATCAGCTAATTTCCCTTCTAATTCTCTTACTTCTTTTGTCAAATCTTCAAACCTTATAATAAATTTCTCATTAATTTCAAAATAAAAAAATAAAAAATAAATCATAACATAATTATAATTATAATTATTATAAATAAAAAATAAATAGTATTTTTCTTTTCATTACTTTTTATCCAAATTTTAATACAAATTGTTATTTTTTGCCATATCATCAGTTTTCACTTTAAAATTGTCGATTTCATTAATAATATTTGAAATTTTTTCTTTTAATTAATTTATAACATAAGCTTTATCAACAACCTATCTATCATCATTAACTTTCACATTCATTCCAGAAATACCGTGATTTGTTACAGGTCTATTAAAAACCTTGATATTTGCTCCGCTTCCGATTCCAGAAAATTAAGCATCCTATAAAAATATAACATATAATTAATTAAATAAATTATTTAAATTTAAAATATTTAATAATAAAATGAAATTATATTATATTATATCGAATTCTTTATATTTTTTCTTAATAACCATTTTCACAAAAAAAATTAAATATAATGTATGATAATATTTTTTATTTAATTTTTCATAATTATTTAAATTTTAGTTAATTCTAAATATTTAAATGATTTTTTTATCCTAAATTTTATTTTATTATTACTCTCATTCCAGTTTGCATTCTAGAACCAACTTGGTTTCTCATTCCAGTTTGTAATCTCATCTTAAAAAATTAAATAATAATTTTTATTTATTTAACAAATTATTATTTTTTATCAAATAATTAAAAATTTATTAAAAAAAACTGCCTAAAATTTTAAAAATATCATTTTTATTTTATCTGAATAACCTGATTCAATTTATTTTACCTTATAATTTAATACTTCCTATATAAATTTTAAAATTCTGTTTCCTCTTTTTTTCGGTTTTTAGATTTTTATTATTTTTAATATATTAAGAAATTAAGTTTTATTAGTTTCTTTTTCTTTTTTTCTTTTTACTTTTAAATTATTATCAATATTTTATGAATTTTTAAAGTTAATTATCAATGTAAATACACTATTTTATTATTAATTTTTCTTCATTCTATAATTTTAAAAAAATTTCAAATGATAATAAAACATATAATAAATAATATGAACAAATCAATAATAAATTATTTTCTTACAACCATTTCCTTATAAGTAAAAAATCAATTAAATATATAATATAGTAAAATTAACTATTTTATTATAATTATTCATAAACAATAAATTATAAATGTATAAATGTTAAATTCCAAAATTTTTGTATATATAAAGCAAAATTTAAAATAATCACTTTGTTTAAATTAATAAATAAAAAATGAACATTGCCTACATTTTTATTTAATATTTTTTTTATATATAATAATAAATAACTATTATAAATATAATTTAAAATTATTTAATAAATATTATAAATATCCAGGTTTCTATTAAAAATATTTTCAATTCGGCCTCTAAATTTTCTATAAATAATTTTTCATTATTTTAGATGCATTTATTTCCTCTATCTAATTTTATTACTATTTATTATATTAATATTTTTAATTTTATTATTATTTTTTTTAACTACTATTTTATTTTGAACCGCTATTTTCTATATTATATTAACTATTATGCTATAAATTTTAAGATAGTTCAACTGTATAATTCTCAATATTTTCTTCTAAATACTAATTCACTAATAAATCCAAATCTTTTATTCGGTTTCCTAAAATATATAAGAAAAAAATTTAAAAAATAAATATATCTAAAAATTATAATTAATAAATAATTCGTATTTTTTTTTCAATTTTTATAATTTTTGTGAATTTTTTTATTTTCTAATTTTTCTATTATTTTAGCAAATTTAACTATTTTACCAACTTCTGTCAAATTTTTCAATTTATAATCCATTATTTTATCAATTTGTTCCTGGCTTCTGTCAAATATCATATCTACTTATTATAAATAATTTTTAATCATTTTTCTTTCTATTTATTACCAAAGAATGCTATAAAATTTTTATAATTTATCTTCTTTTATTTTTATTTAATTTTATTTTTTAATATACAATATTCCTAATTTCTCGAATATTAAATATTTTTTATTTATTTTTTATATAGACTTTTAACAAAATAAGTTGGTTAATTATAATTTTTATAAATACTATAACAGCCATCTATATAAGATACTAATAAAAATTATTTTAAGAATTTATTATAATTATAGCAGTCAAAAACATAAAAAAAAAAAACACATTATACAACTTTTAATTTTAAATCAAACTTTATACTAATTTTAATTTTGAAAAAAATTTTAATATAAATTTTTATATATCTTATAAATAATTAATTATTTTTTATAAACAAATAATTAAGAAAACTTAAATTATAGTCATTTTTTTAATACTTTAAATAAATTACTTTTTTCAATTTCACTCATTTTATTAAGTGTTCATTTACTCTATTAAAATAGAATTTTCTTTTGGCTTCCTAAAAAGCATTGTATTTATATTAATCCTGTTCGGTCCATTTCCAGTTTAAATCCTAATTTCACAATTTTAAAAAAATTTCTTCAAAGGAACAATTATATCATCCATCATTCTAAACTCATTATGCGTCATATTTTCCGATAAATTCAAATAACTCATCCCCTAACACTTACTCATCAAATCTATCGAATGCTATCAAATAAAATTCAAAAAATAAAAAATAAATAATAAAATGAAATAATAAAATAAATAATAAAAGAAATAATAAAATAAATAAATAATAAATAAATAATAAAATAAATAAATAATTAAATAATAACCTAATAAGGGATAAGCTTATCCTTTTAACCATGCACAAAAAAAGAAGGACATCTAACTTTAGAAATTTTTTCGATATTTTTGAACCTGTCAGCGACAAGCAAAGCCGGCCAAGCCCCTACCAAATCCTTAACAATATTTCTTATGCTCGTATAAGGGCACATCAAAATCAAACAGCCCGGCCTTTTTTTGGACGCCAAGTGCGTTGCCGGCCCTGATCCGATGCTTCTTCCAAATAAAAAAATCTTTTTCGCACTTATATTCAAAGTGCTCGTCAAAAATTCAAAAACTATTTCGCAATCTTCTATTATCTTGTCAGAACATGGATTTCCTTCGTAGGCCTGTTAAAAAAAATAAAAAATAAAATAATATTCTTTAATTTAATTTATCATAGAAATTTTTTTTTTATATAAAATATTTGTCTTTATTCTATAATTTTCTGAGTTTTTTTAAAAAATTATAATAAATTTATATAATTTTCGTAAAAAATGTTGTATTGATGTTATAATTTTTTGAATCTTTTATTATTTGTAGCTAAGATGAACTATTTTTCCTTGTAATTTATTTTATTTAAAAATTTTTGTTTTTAATGTAACTTTTTAATCTATTATTACTCCATATCCTGGATATTCTACACTTAAAACATTTATTTACAGGTTTTTTCTTAAAGCATTTGCAAAGTCATAACTATATCCTAAATCCTTAATTATTTAAGTATTTTAATTTTAATTTATTAAATATAATAATTTAAAAATAATGGGTATTAATTATAAATTATATTATCTTATAAAATTATTAATTATTAATATTCAACACTTATGTTTTATTATTTTACTTCAGCATTTCCGTGAAAATAAATTAAAATACTATCAGAACCCTCCTAAAATGGCAAATACAAACAAGGAATCGGACTTTTCTTAGCGAAAATTTTTTTCTTCTGGGTTTTTTCTTCCAAAATCTGACTTTTACTTTCAAAATTTTAATTATCCTAATTTTTACCGTTTTTTTCACATGTGTTATAATTTTCTTTATCAGCCTCGTTAAATTATTTGTTCTTATTTTAAAAACTAAAATTTTAATTATAAACCTAATTTTCTACAAATTTTTTATTATTTTCACTATTTTAATAAATTCCTTATCCACTATTTTTGTTAAAATTCTAATGATTGTTCAAAATTTTAGCTTTTACTTTAAATTTTTAAAAATTTCTAATAAATGTCTATTCATTGTTATATTTTGGCTCATCGCCAGAAATCCAAATAATATTTTTTGACTCTCCCGAATAAGAAATTTTTGGAGCAGGAAAAATAAAGTTATTAAACTGCATTGATTTTTCTTTTTATAATTAATTTAAAAGTCACCTAAATATCTCAATTTTATTTCTTAATTTAATTTATTTATTTGTTTTTTTATTTTTTGCTTTTTTTTAGAAAAATTATCGTGTTTTTTTAAACCAGATTTAATCAAATAAAGCTGTTTATTTGGTAAAACGATATTTTTATTGTAGTAAAATACATGATAATAAAAAATTAAAAAGTTAACATTTTTAAACTAAAATAATTAACAAAATAACTTACTAACAATAATAGTAAATCAAAAATTCCATCAAATTTATAGCACTAAAAAAGTTAAAATTTATTAAATAAATTTATAAAAACTTTTCACACAATTAAATTTATATACACCAATTATTTATATTTATATTTAAAATATTATAAATACCACCAAAATTTTAATTTATATAAATAAAATTAAGGCAAATAAACTATAAATTCATAAGCTTCAAACCATACCAAAAAGAATATTAGCAACTCTTAATTACTCAGTTATAAGACTATTCCTAAACTAGCTATTAAGTTCTTAATATTAGTTTTTCTCAATCCCATTATCGTAAAATCTTAGACTAATTTCCTCCAAAGACAGTTTATTGTTCGGTTTACTAAGTTCTTTTACCACTTATTGGCATCCCTCTTCCTTCAAATCATTACTACAAAAATCTAATGATAAATGTTTTAATTTTTGGAGGTTTTCTGAGTTAACTATGTTCTACACTATGTTCACAGCACAAATTTAGTTACTAACATACTTGTTTAGTCTAGCATTTTCATAGTTTAATAGCAGTTCCTCTAAATTTTGGAATTTACTTGTCTAGGCTATTTTTAAAGAAGCAAGCACTTAACTCTCTGGGGATATTTTACTTCCTGCTAAGCATAAATTCAAATATTTCAATTTTGTTAGAGATTGAGGCTTGGTCAAGTTATTCCAAATTGTTTGGAAATTATCATCATTTAGTTTATTATTATAAGCATCTATTTAGAGACTTGAAAGAGAGGGGAAATATTAGTTATTAGTAAGGATATCGAAAAACTCCAGCATTTGTTATTCAGAGGGATTATAAGTAAATCTAATATTTAATTCAGTTAGGTTTTAGTGGAAAAATGTTTGGTTTAGTTAGCCAGTCAAGTTTATTATCTATTTTAATATAAAGATTTAGAAAATTCATCATAATAAATTCAGTTTATTATAAATTAATCAGTTTAATAAATTAATTAATTAATTTATAAATAATAACAATTTACAAAATTTAAAAATTTTACATTACTTGCTTTTAATTATTTATTTTTAAATTGATACATAAATTAATTTATAAAAAATTAAAATAATAGAGTTAGTGATTTACCTTAGTCTTAGTTATAGCTTTAGCTACATCGATAATTTCCTACCCATTTAATTATTTATTAAAAGAAAAGTCAATTAATAATTTTTAAAGTTATTTTTTGCACAAAATTTCTGAAATTCTTTTGACTCCTAAAGAAGAAACACTGGTTCTTTATATATAAAGATATAAACCATCTAAGTTTTTTCCCTTTCTAACTAGGATTTCTGACAACTAAATTAAAGAATCGTCAGAAATATTTTCAATATCATTAAAGTTAAGCGAAATTTCTTTTAAATTTTTAAGAAGTGAAGAATTAGCAAGAGTTTGGAAGATGTTTATTCCTCCATTTGTGATTTCATTATTTCCTTGTAATTAAATTTCTAGGAATGAGAGTTTGGGCATACAGACTCCTAACAGAACAATTTATTCTGATAAATTTGATAATTCTTAATTGTTTATATTGCAAAAACTTAAGTTAATTTTTAGTTTCTCTAAGTTAAATAGGTAAAAGTTGAATTCTTTTAGCTGCTCTTGTCTAAAATAAATTTAAATTATTTAATAGTGATATTTTTTAGTATTTGATTTTTCTTTTACTTTCTTTTAATTTTATAATTTATTATTTTTTTATGTTAAGTGGTGTTTATATTTTCCTTATTATTATTTTCTTAATTAATAAATATATTTATTTACTTTGTAAATTATTAAAATTTTATTTAAAAATTTAGGTATTTTGTTTATTTGTTTTAAATTTTTTATAATTTGATTAAAAATTTTTAATTACAATATTTTGATTTTTTTTAGATTTTTTTTTAATATTTTTGTAATTATTATTATTTTTAAATTGATTATTTTAAAAATTTTTGTCAAGTTTAATATGCTGACTACTTTTAATACATATTTAATTTCTATTTATATTTAAAATAATTTTTTTTTCAAATTAAAAATATTAAACCAACCTTGGTTTACTTTTATATATAAGAAAAAAACTATATATTATTACTTATATTTATTAATTTTTTTTCTAATCCATTTTATTAAAATTAGATTTAAAAATAAATCTCGTAAAATTAAAATTTATAATAAAAATTAATTAGTTAACTAAAATTAAATAGAAAAATTACAATTACTTATTAAATTGACAAAAATTATAAACTTAAATATAAAACAAAAATAAAATTGAAAAATCAAAAAACCATCTATTACTAAAATATATAAAATTAAAATATTTCAAAATACATTTATAAAACTGCAAAACGATTTTGAAATAAGTAAAAATTTGAAAAAATAAATTAAAATACATAATTTAAACTTATCAAAAATAAAAATAAAACATATTTTACCTCTCAAGCTGTTCCAAATTCTAGTTTAACTGCTCATCTTATTAAAATTACTACTACTATAAATTTTGTTAATTCTATAATTCTCTCAAAAACCTAATTAACTAATTAGAATAAAACTCCAAATCACTGAAATAATTCTATTAAAATACTAAATATAATTCTTTTAAATATTCTAATTTTTAAGTTCCAAATATTTATTGAATAATTTAACTTACTTTTTATTAATCTAAATTATTATTAGTATACCCCAAACTCAATTTCCTAATTTATGGAGTTAGCTACCAATTTCCCAATTAGTCAATCATTTATAAGTATTCCTAAATACTAAGAAAAGATTTATGATAATTTAGTGACAAATTTTGAAGGTTTTTTAATTCTAAATTGTTAAAAATAATCTCATTTATTTCTTTAACTCCCTGCTTTCCCAAACTGTTATACCCGTATGACTCAATTCTATTTTTTAAATCACCATAATACCCTAATTAGACTCTTAAATCTGTTATAGCATTTAATTGGATTTTTGATAATTTTTTGTATTATTATCGGCTATTTATGGCAGGAAAATCTTCAAAAAACTTAACAGAGTCTGTGTACTACTTAATAAGTTTCTTTTGATTATTAATCGATTGAATTTCTTATTATAAGTTATTTTATTACTAGTGGTTGAATTGTTACTAGTGGATTAATTATTATACATGCTAACTTATTTCCAAATTATTTTAAAAAGCTTAATTCAGCGGCTGACTTTGGCTTTAACAAACTTAAAGTAATCGGTTCATATAGTCTTAAAATTCCCTTATTTTCTAGTTTATTTGAATTCCTAATTCAGCAGAGTAATTAATTTGCTAAAAATTTAGCAAATTAATATTATTCTCATCGAAATCCATTTATTATTATTAATCTTATTAATTATCATTATTATTAATTTCAATTCGGGACCTCTAATTATCATAGGCTTCTTAGGCAGATATTTAATCTAAATCAGTTTACTATAAATATACGTTAGGATTTTACTATTATAAATTTTATTATTTAATTTTATTAGAAAATTAGGTGGCAACTAGTAGATTTCTAGTGTCTTTTCTTAAACTGTTGAGTTAAGTTTAAAAAGCATTTTTATAAAATTGGATACTTTCTTTAGGTTCACCTGCTAGCTATTTAATTAAATCTTAAAAATCAGCAGCTTTTTTATTAGCAAATTTCATCACATCAGTTGGGGTGTACAAATTTTTACATTCCTCAATTTTAATATTAATATTTTTGCCGATTTAATCTAGCTGTTAATTAATATTTTGTTTCAGCAATTTAAAATGGTTTTGAACGCTAACAAGATTGTCAATTTATTTTTGTTTAATTTCGTTAAATTCTTGGTTTATTTGACGACAATCATTTTCAAAGTTCTCCAAACTTCCATCATATTTTTATCTTATTATTTCCCATAGTTTATCTCCGACAGCTTACTTATTTTTGAAAATATTTTTTTTATTTTTTTAATTTAAAATATATATATCGTAAATTTTATGGTTTTTTAGTAAATTGTTCTCATCAAGTTCTTCATGACAATGTATACAGTAGAAAATTTGGCAATTTGTAGGCTTTTGCTGGATGCATTGTTCTTTAAAGCAGAAATATTAGAATTTTTCATTTTTGTGTTTAGAGCAATAGAATTCTTTTTGATTCATGCTAATATAATAATAGTTTAGAATAATTAAAATAAATTTATTAAACAAATTTATTTTACTTTTAATTGGTGGATTTTTATCTTATAAAAAAAATTATTTAGAATATTTTATTTTATTTAAGGCTATTCTTTTTTATTTTTAACAAATTATTTTGATTTTGAATTATTTAATTATTTTTTGATAAGAATTTTTTTGCTAATTAATTAATTTTAATATAAAAATATGATTTACAATCAAAAAGTTAAATACGGATTATAACCATTTAATTTATTTATATTTAATTAAATATACATTATACGATTGTTAATTTTAATTATAAAATTTATAAAGATCCATATACTAAAATAATTAAATATTTTTTGCTTATTACATTAATATTATATAATTCTTTTGAAAACCAAATAATTTATAAATCCTTTTATAATTTATAGTTTTAAAATATATATATATAAATATTATTTTATAAATAATCAATTAGATAAAAATCTTATTTTTTTTTTATACTTAGGAAAAATAATATTTGCCTAATTGAAACCTTTAAATTAAGACTTTTATATTTAATTAAGATCTTTTTCATTAATATCCAATAAAATCTCTATCTAAACCAATGATTTATTAAATAAATACTATTTTATATCAATTTATTTTTATTTTTAATTTTTCTAATTATGACATAACTGCTAAATTAATATATTTACTAACTGAATTTAAGGACTGTAAATATTCTCAAGCCTTTTAATATAATTATTAATTAATTTAACTTTTTATTTTTAATATTTAAATTCCTAATTTTTTTAATTTTAATTATCATTATCATCTCCAATCTAAGCCAAAAATTGCAAATACTCTTCCTCAAAATACTTTTAAGTTTTAAATTAGTTTTTTTGTTTAAAAATATAAATTAATTAAATTTTTTTAGGCTTATTTTATAAATTTACATATTTTAAATTGGATTTTGCTAATACAACCAACTTTTACTAATTTTTATTTCTATCAACTGGGTAAATAATAAATTTTATTTCAGCATTTTTACTAAATCCTTTTTCGCTGTTAATCCCAACTATATTTAAAACTTCTTAAAAGTTGTTAAATTCGAATATTATCATTAAAAATAACGCCCATATCTCCATTATTTTAATAAATTTCCATTTTAAATTAACATTATCTTATTTTTCCTTAAAAAATATTGATATCCTACAAAATCTATTTTCCCCCAAAAAATTATTCTTCAATAAAATTTCTCTTTACAAACAAATCTAACTATTCAAAATTATTAACCTAAAATTAAATATTTTAACAAAATTCCTAAATTAAATTGTCCAATTTAATTTCCTATATATACATATCAAATTATAATCTACCCTAATTTTGTTTTTTATTAAAAAATAATAAATCTTACACATCTTAAAAACAAAGCAAAAATTCTCTCATAATTTAATTTTTCTAATTTTTTTTCTCGTCTAAACCTAAAATAAATCCTGCCATTTTATAAAGTGTAAATTTAACTAACTAAGTCTAAAAATTAAAATTTGTATATATTTAATATTCTTATTTATAAAATTTTCGATTAAAATATATTTAATAAATATAGTATATTAATTTATTTTAAAAATTTGATTTTTTATTAATATTTAAATATATTTCATTCATTATTTAAATATATTTCATTCATTATTTAAATATAAATTATATATATATGCTTATTTATATATTTGAAAATTTATAAAAATGGTATGAATGGATAAATAAGCATATTTTTAATTAAATAATTAAGCAAACAATTCAGTTTTATTTTAAATTTTTTTATAAAATAAAAAATAAGTATTCTTAAAATTAAAATTAAAATATAAATAAATAGTAATATTTTATTAAATTCATATAAAAAACATGAAATATTAAACATATTTATAAATTATATATATTATAATTTATTTACCCATTAACTATCATTATAAATAGCCATTTATTATTCAACATTTTTCTCAATATCAGAAAATGCCAAAATAATTGCCTGTTTTTCGCCCCAGCTAGTCTCCAAAATTTTCAATTAATAATTATAAACATTCTATAAATCTTCTTAAATATACTTAATTGGAAACTCTTTAATTTATTGTTATTTCTAATATATATATTTATTCTAATTTTAATTTTAATATTAATTCTAATTTTTATTATAATTTTAATTTTAACTTTTATTTTAATTAAACTACAGTTCCTATTTACTTTACCACTCATCTAATTACTGTTAAATAAAACTTCTTACTGAAATTTTCTTACTCTAATTCTCATTTATATAAAAAGAATTCTCTAATATTTCGTATATTTATTTCTTATTTTCCTTATTATTAAGAAATAAATTCTCCTATTTTTTATCTCCAATTTATTAATTTTAATATTATTATTCTTATTAATTTTAATCATTTTTTTATAAATTATTTTTTTCATACTATTCTTATAAATTTTCTTCTTTTTAATCGAAGAATTAAAAATCTAAATTAAAATCATTTATAAATTTTTCATTACTGAATAAAAACTCAAATTATTTTTCATATTATTCGTTTTTTTAATCTTATTTTTATTCTTTATTTTTTTGTTCTTATGTACAATAATCGACATTTTAACTTTTTACTTAATTTTCTTAATCTTAATTTTATTAGCTTTAACAAATATTTTAACTTTGGTTAATTATCTATTAGCTTGAAATATTAAAGTTTTTATCTTCATAATGTTCATTACTATTTTTATAAATATCATTATTTTAACTAGTATTATTAATTTAATAAATATTTTAATTATCTTAAATTTAAGTTAAATCCGTTTATTTGCACTGATGCACTATCATTGACGGAGTTTAATCTAAATAACTTTTCTTTTATTTTTATGCATTTAAATTTAAATATTACTCTTAAACTTTATTTTATTTGTTTTCAACACAATTAAAATGATTAGTTTTTTTATTTCCTTCTTTTTAACTTATCTTTTATTTTCTGTTTTTCTTACCTATTTCATACTCATCTTAACCGTTACTTACCACCAATATTCCTTGCGAAACTATTTAAAATAAATTTTACATTTTTTCGAATTTCTATTAATAATTTGATTCCTGTATTAACATGTGGACTTAAATTCTTTTCAACTACCTTATCATAATATTCAAAAAAATAAATAAAAATGAAGCCAACAATGCCATATAAATACTAAAAAATATAAAGCAAAAGCATAACATATAAAACGCCAAAAAAACCGCATATTTCTTAGGAAAAACCAAAATAAAAAATATCAATTTCAAGCCCTTCAAAAACCCTACAATAAACTGCAGCCTTTAAAATTAAAATTATAAAACAATAAAATAATATAATCAAAACAAATAAAAAACAAAAGCTATAAAAAATTCTAAAAAATTCTAAAATATTCTAAAAATAACTAAAAAAATTAAAAAAAAACAAAAAATTATATTACTCAACCGCCCTCTCAACGCCAACCTCCTCTATATTCTGCAAATTATACTACAAAAAAATATTGCTAACAACCTCATCCATAAAAAAATTCGCCAAAGTAAAAACCTTAATAAAAACCAGCATTTTCTGAACCCTCCCCTCCTTTTTCCTCAGCAAATACAAAGCAATAACTGAAAACGAAAAAAAAAACTGGACCCCTTTCAGCGCGAAAACAAGACCAGTAACTATTTCCAGCTTAATAAACTGAACCAGCCCCACCAAAGTCAAAAAAATAAAAATATACAAGTTGTATTAAAATAAACACTGGTTCATTTTTTCTCCCTCTATTTCTCGGTATTTCTACAAAAGTTCTTTCCCAATTTCTTTTTCCTCTTTTTGCTCGAAAAAATAACTTAAAAAATTCAACAAATTTTTTATAATACTTTTACTTTTTTTCATTTAATTTATTTATAATTTAGAAATTTAGGAATTTTTTTTTTTTTAGTAAATTTGTTATTTTGTTTTTGCCTTTTTTTTATCTAATTTTATTTTATTTATATTTTCTCATTTATTTAAAAAAAATATAATAATTATATTTAATCAGTAATATATTTATTCCTTTTATAAAAAGGCTTAATTGCTTTCAGTGATATTAGACCAGCACACATATTTATGATTTTAATAAATTAGAACCAAATAAAGTGATTAATATAATAAATTATTATTATTTTTAAATTAAATATAAATTGTAATTAAATTAATCATTAATTTACTAAAAACTAGAATGGCCCTTAAATAACATAATTAAAATATGAATTATTTATTTAAAATTTAAAGAAAGTAAATATATCCTAATATTATATAATTTTGTAATCTTTTTAATTTTTTAATTTATTTATATTAAAAAAACTTTAAAAATAATTTTATATAAAAACTAAAAAATAAAAAAAAAGACGATATTTTTTTATCCAAACAATAATTTTATATATATAAATTAATAACAAAATATTTATAAAATTTTTATAATTATAACATTAATATATAAAATTAAACTATATTTTATATAAAATAATATATATAAAGAGACTCCTACCTACCATCCATACGTCTCTAAGATAAATTCAGCAAAATTAATAAAAGAAATAAAAAAATAATAAAAGTTATTATGACTCATTCATTTAATGTTAATATAAATTAAAAATTTTTTTAATTTTATTGAACAACTTTTTTCTTAAGTCATTTCTATCAACTTTCTATTTATTTACTTTCTTTCTAATTTTTTATAGTCTGAATTTATCCACTTAATAATAAAAAAAATTTTCATTCTTTTTTTTATTATTATTATTTTAAGTGTTATTCTTTTTAAAATTCTTTAACACCATCCTAAACAATTTCCTCAAATTAAGCTTCCAAAACATTTTTCATCTAATCGAAAAATAATCCACTTTTTACGCAAAATTTAACGCCATTTTCTTATAGTCTCTAAACAAGACCTCTATCACTAGTAATAAAAACGGATTTTTCTTTTTATTCTTGGCTAAAATTTTCGCTTAAAAAAACAAAATTGTCGTCAGAAGTCTAAAAATTAGGTCTAGCACTCAAAACCTAAAATTTTTACCCATTTTCAACTCTTCTAGTAGAATCAAAAATTAAAACTGTTTTCTGCATTTTTTTAAATTTCTCACTGTATTTTCTAACCAATTCTCCTAAAATCTTCTCGGCCTGTTCTTGACCTAAAATTTTTTAAATTAATTTTAATTTTAATTAACAATTTAGTAATTAAATTTATAAATTTTTAAATTAAATTAAAAATTTTTAAATTTTTACCTTTTCCTCTGTTTTAAATGATCAAATTTCTAATAGCTGGCAAAACATAGAATAAATTATTACCATCTACATATAAATACTCAAATTTCTCTTACCAGTCTTCTAAACTCAATCCCTTAATATTTTCAGCCAATTAGCCAAATTCTTAGTCTTTTCTTTATTTTTTCTCTCTTCTTTCTTTAATTTTTTCTTCTTTTTCTAGTTTTTTCTCATTTTTCTCATTTTTTTCTTTTTTCTCTTTTCTTTCAAATTTTCCCTTTTTCTCCTTATTTTCTTCCAATTCTTAGAAAAATTTCAAAGCTTTTTAACAATCATTTTCAAATCTTCTCAAAACTTAATTAATCATAACTGGTCTCTCAATTTAATTTTAAAGTAAAAATTTTATCTGCTCTTTTTACTCAGAAAAACTTCTGTTTTTACTTTCTTTTAAAAATTTGCTATTTTTAATTTTAAATTCTAAAATTTTTTCGGCTTCTTATTAATCTCCGTTCACTTTTTGTAAAGTTTTGTAAACTTAAACTGGATTTTTATATCCTTTCTAAATCAAAGCCATAAATTGTTCACTATAAGAATTTTCATCTTTTTGTTATTTTTCTTGCTATTTCTGACTTTTTTCTGAATCTTTTTCCTGCTTTTTCTTTAAATTTTCAATTATTTTTTCTTTTTAACCTTTGTTCTTATAAATCTATTTCAAAACTTGTTTCATGTTGCAAAAACCTAATTCAACCATTTCTAGTACTAAATTTTTGTTTTCAAGGTAAATTTCTCTAAATTTTAAGTTATTTTTCTCTTTTTTTCCCTATTCTAGATGTTAAAAATCAGGATTTTTAGTTATTTCTTATTCCATTTACATTTTTAAAGCTTATTTTTAAATTTTTAATTTGATTAAGTGTTTTTTTTTTTAGTTATTTTATAATTTTTTTTTAATTTTATTAATCTACTAGTTTTCTCGATTACTTAGCACTAATACCATAGTTAATTAGACCCCAAATTATTCTGATTAATACTATTAGTAAGAAAAACAACTTAATAAAATCTAATGAAAAACAATAAGTAAATAATTCATCTAGTAAATTAATAATTATTAGAAAAAGTAATATAAATGTAAAATGACTAATATCACTATTAATAAAAGATTTTTAAATTTTTAATAACTTATTTATAAAAATTAATGATATTTTATAAATGTAAAATATATGATTCAAGAATTTTTTAATTTAAGTTTTTTTTACATACAATATAAATAAAAATATTAATATAATACAATAAATTATATAAATCTTTATATTTATAATAAACACCTTCAAAAATTATGATACATTTAATATTTAATATATTTATATATATATTTTTAAAATATAATAATCATAAAATACACAAATTAAATTTTTAATAGCTACTTTTTCTAATTTTATTTTTGTATATATTTATTTAACATTTTTTTTAAAAATTTTTCATTGTTAACATTTAGCCTCCAATTTTTTACTTTAAAATATTTTTTTTTTTTATATTTAAAGATCATTTATATCCTTTTCCAACTATACTAACTTTTTCATTTCCTAAAAACTCATTTTAAACTACATTTTTTTATTTTTTAATTTCTATTTATCTTAGTATTATTATTACTCTTTATAATCAGATTTAGACAAAAATTAATTTAAAACCTTTTTATTTTCATCAAAATCTTAAATATTTTGTTTTATTTTATTACCATACAAATTTGTATTTTGTCCTTCATTTTAAAAGTTTTCATTTTTTTAAATAAAATATTTTTTATCTGAAAAAATGCCAAAACTTTCACTTTCTACACTTTTATCTAATTTCTACTCAGATTTTGATTTTTATTATTTTTCATTTATTTTTAAATTAGTTTCTTCTTTTTTCAGAAAATTTTTATCACTTTCTTAATAATTTTGAACCTAATTAATATTATTTTAATTAAATTAATTTAGTTTATTTTCATTTATTTTATCGCCACTTTCATCATATTATGAAAAATTATTTTTCTTTAATTAGCTTTAATGAGAATTATTGAATTAATCATTATAATTTAAATTTTAACTTATTTCAGTATTTCTATTATTAGGACTCAATTGTTCAGAAATAGAAGGCATAGTTGTTTCATCAATTGAAGATTTTTTCTTTTTATATTGACTTGTATCAATTTAATTTTCTTCTTTCACTTTAATTTTAATTTAAATAAATAATTAAATCTAAAAATAAACAAAAAAATATTATAATAATCAAATATTAAATAAATAATTACCATTATAATCTATATAATCCGACTCTAAATCTTTTTCAAAAATATTTTCTTATATTTCTTATGATTAATTATAATTTTAATCCGATTATTATTTTTATTCACTAAATTTAATTTATAATTAATTTTTTTCGGCTTATTTTGTTCCTTAAACACTTTTTCTAAGAAAAATCTAATTTTCTTCTTCTTCATCCAAATCGTTCTCATTATCAATTTCTTCAAATATAGTTTAACCCATTCCCAAATACAAATTACTATTATTTTAAAATTTATTCTTAATATTTGATAAATAACTAAAATTTTCCTTAATTTCTTATTATAATGCCTTTTATTTTTAAATTTTCTATTAAACTTTTTCCTAATATAATTAATTTACACTTTTTTCTTCATAATTTTATTTTTTGCAATTTCCGAAAAATTTTTTCAAATTTCTTTCCGATTTCATCAAACATCCGTCAATTTTAGCCTGTAAATAATATAATTTCTCAATTTTTTTCCTATTTTATTCTTCATCTTAAATTTTATTACAAAATTATTATTTTTATTATAATTAATTTTATGAGATATCTACAGATTGATACAATCTTTATTTTAAATTTTATTTTTAATTAATGTTTTCTTAAAAATCTTAAAAACCACTTTTTTCTAAATTACAAGAACTATACAATTATTTTTAATTCAATAAATTTTAACAATCCTTTTAGTTTTATTAAAATCTACTATATCTATTAAAAACAGATTACTACTAATACTTATTTTTAAATTCATTTTTCTATTATTCTTTTTATTTTTACCAATTTAAAACCTGGTCTTACACACTCATAACTTAATTTTTTTACTTATTAAATTATATATCATAATTTAAATATTTTTAATTTCCATTTTATAATTAATTTTTACAGTTTTCTTTCTAAATTAAATCTTAGTTTTAATTTTATAAATACATATCTTAACATAAATTTTCTATTTATTAATCATCTTACACTTCTTAGTAAATAACTTAGTCTTAAAACTAGTTTTAATTTTTTTAATATTAATCTTATTCTTAACATAAATTTTAAGCATTTTTTTAAATATTTTATTAAATATTTTCATTTTAATTAATCTAATTATTATATTACTAAAATTATTAATCATATTATTTTTCTTTATAATTCTAACTTTATTAATTATTTTTATTACTAATATTATTTATCTTTTCATCATTTTTATATAAAATTTCATCTTATAGATTTTATAATTATTACTCATATATTTGAGAATCCACTAAATTTTATGACTATTTTTATTAAATCTTATTAAAATTTAAGTTCTCAAAATTATTAATATTAGCATTATTATTAAAATTATTATTATTTACATTATTAATAGTATTATATTAATTAGAAATATTATTTATGTTAAAAACATCATAATTCTATATTTTATTCTTATTTTTATAATAATCGTAAAATATATCGTCTTTAAAATATGTAGAACTCTCTTAATTTTATTATTTTTATTATTATTTTTATTAACAATTTTCATTCCAACTTTAACAACTTTAGCTTAATTTTTATCTTTCATTAATATCTTTTTTTTCATTTTTCATTTAATTTTTTTTAAAATTTAGATTTGATTACTAATCTTCTTCTTATGTTTTTTTACTAAATGAATTTTAATTTACTTCAGTTTTTTAAATTGATTAATTTTCATCACTTTATGATGCAACTTTTTATTTTATTTCTTACATTTATTCATCTTTTTCTTATTAATTTTTTTGATTTATAACACAAAATGTATTATTTTATTGTTTTTTCTTTTATTTTTTAAAATATTTTTTTCCTTGACTTTTATCACAGGAATTTTTATTTTAATTTATCCAAACACTTTCAAATAATTTATCTAAATTCTCATAAAAATCCTAAAAATCTTTGTTTTGTTTCTAATTTTCTTATAAATTAATGCTATTTGTTAGCTATCCGTCCAAATCCTATTTGTATTATTATATTTTATCTTCTTTTAAATCTTATTACTGTTATTTCTTTTTATTATAGTTTACCTTTTTTTAGTTATTTAATTATTATTAATATTATTGGTTTTATTAATTTTGTTATTATTGATCTGTTTCTGTTAAAATTCTATTCAAAGTACTAAAATCGCCACTTAAAAATATTTAATCCCTATCTTTAAAACCTAATATTTAATTTAAATTTTAAATAATTTGTTAATAATAATTAATATAAATTTATATAAATGCTGAATTTTTTTTTTACTATTTAAACTTTAAGACAAGGAAAAATTTTTATTTTATCCATTAATAGGGGAATAAATTAACTGATCAAAACAATATTATTATTATTTTACTGAACTTTAACTTTTTTAACTCAAAAGCGGCAAACTACTTTAATTCTATATCTAAAATTAATAATCATCAATTTCAGTTAAATTCAAAGTTTCTTTCATTTTATTATACTACAAATCCTCATAACTTCCTTTTAAATAATTCAATAAATTATAAATAATTCATAAAATAAATAAAATGAAAAATAAATATAAATATATAAATATATCTACCACACAACGATAAAAACTATTTCCTACCTAATTTTTAATTTTAATTTTAATTTAAATTCTTCATTTTCCCTTCTTAAAACAAAAAACTCTCCTATTTTTTTTTACCCATATATTTTTCCCTAAAACTCTCTGTTTTTATAACATTATAAACTTCTTTCCTGTTTCCAGGCGTTATAGAAAACAAAATACTCAAAGCTAAATAAACTCCTTTATATTCAAAATTATTCAATTTTTCTAAACAATTTTACAAATAACAAAAATCAATTTTCATTTCCTTCCAATCATAAAGTTAATTCTACACATTTTCTAACAAACTTAACTGTAAAATCAAAACCCCAAGGGCCCACAAATCGCTCTCAAAATTTTTTATTTTTTTCTCATTTTTTTCGCCTAAAAACTCCTTTTTTTTTAAATATTTTATCCCCTCGGGACTTAAATTACTTTTTAGAAAATTTGAAAAATAAGAATTTTTTTAATAATTTTGAAATTCTTTTTATTAATTATCTTGATTTTTTTAATACTTGTTTTATTGTTAATAATTTTCCATAAAATTTATACTATCTTCACTTTTTAAACCGGAAATAAACTTGTCCCCTAATTTGTATTATACTATTTTTTTCCCATTTACAGTTTTAGTACTAAATAAAAAATAGAATAAATTATTTTTTAAAATATAATATTATATAATATTTTAATTATTTTTAGTTATCATATATATTAACTTAGTTGTTAATTGAATAAATATTTAAAATTATAATTAATATTATAAAATTATATTATACATTTTACTACAAATTTTTTACCTTATAAATACATTTTCCAATTTTAAATCTCCGAGAAAAATTTCTTTTTCATCTAAAAATTTTAAGCCGTTTAACAGATGATTCAAAATATTTAATACCTTTTTTTAATTAAAAAATTTGTTTTTGTTTTATTTCAAATTCAAATAAGCCATAAACTAATCCCTCAAACATTCATCATATTTTTCATATATTATACTTAAAAAATAAATGAAACTTTCTTAAAATTTTCCCTAAAACTCCAAATTATCTTCTTATTTTACAGAAAAAATTTAAAAATCGTAAATTTTGACCAATTCTTTTTTTTCGTTTTTCTTTCTTATTTTCAAATACCTTTTAATTTCATCAACCGAATCTTTTTCAATTTGAAATATTTTTTAAATAAATTTATCGTTATTCTTATTTTACTAACTAATTTATTTAAACTCCTAAATTTATTCGAAAACTTCTAAATTTTCCCATTAATTCCCAATTTCCTATTTAATTATTTCCATAAATAATAAATAAATAAGTAATATTTTTTTGAATATTATTTATTTTTATTTTTTTTAATTTTTGATTAAATTTTGTTAATTTTCTTTTTTATGAGAAAAAATTAAATTAAAATACAATTCAATATATTTTATTCACACAAATTAATAGTTAATTAAAAATTAAAGTTTCAAGTACTAAACAAAATAATAACATGGGTATTCCATAATTTATATCATAATTTACTTGAAATATTAAATTTTTCTTATTTTAATAATTTAAATTACATTTTATTATTTTCAAATAAGTTTTTACTAAATAATTATATAAATTTAAATTTAGTAAAATATTTTATTATTATATTACACAAATTTCTTATATAATAAAATTTTAATAATATTTTTTCTAATTTTTAATAATTATAAAAAAAAACTTTGCTTCGATTTTAAATTATAAAAAAATTTCATTTTTAATAAAATAAATTTTCTATCATTAATAAAACTAAATTGTTAAATATATCATAAATAATTTCACAATTATAACAACAATTTACATTTAAAATTATTAAATAATACATATATATATTAATTTATTATTTATATTTATATAATATATATAATTAAAACCTATATAGAAAAAATTATTTATACTTGCTTTATAGTTAATTATTTATTTTTTTGACGAATTGTAAAGTTAAACCAACCAATACAAATTTTATATTACAATCCTAAATTCCAAAAGTATTTAAAAAACCCACACAAAATTTAAATACCTTTTATAAATATCATTTTTTTACATATTTATCAAATAACAAAGGTAAATAAGTATTTTTTACAAATTATTTAATAAATCCCTAAATCTATTAAAATAATATATTAAATTTAATAATAAATAAAAAAACAAAAATTAAGAAAAAAAAAATAAAAAATAAAAAAAACAATGAAATTTTTAATAATATTAGCTCTTTTTATACTTTAAGTCTTTTCTATCTAATTTCAAGAGATTCAAGGTAGTTATTACGTCAAAAGTTAGTGTTATTCAGCCTTATGTTTCAGATCTTACCATAAAAATTCACAGTCTCTTGTTTGTCCCAAAGAAGGAGGTAAAATATTAATTTTTTTAATATTTAATATATATTTAATTTTCTTCATTTTTAACATAAAAAACTAAATTATTTATCTAAATAAAATATCGATCCATTTATTCTATTCAATCATATAAATATTAATTATACTAATTTTAAATTTTTATAATTAATTCCCTTTAGATAAAAGATTTTAAGCTTCTGCTTATATGAAAAACGTAAATGGATATACTTAGTATTATTAAGAATTTACAATAGAAACCTATAATATGGGCTGGGGCTACTCAAGTGAATTATCTTTTACCGTAAACTACGAAGATTTTGGATCTGGAAATCTCTTATAAGTATCTATAATAAAGATTTAAATTTATAAATTTATTTATTAAAATTTATTAAAAAAATTATTTGTTTATAACAATTATTATTATTTTTCTAAGGTTGTTCTAAGAGATGGTAGTGAAATTGAATTTAGAAGAACTGACACGGAAAACAAATTTTTAGTAAAAAAAATAACAGTCGATGGCTATTACGATAATAATTGCTCTTTTTATATTAATAAATGATAAAACTTAAACTTATAATTTATAAAATAAAATTATATCAAATTTTATTGATTAATAATTAGAATTTTTATCAAATTTATAAAAAGAATATATTAAGCTTTAAAAATTTTTAAAGAAACTTTTTCTATATCTTATAATAAAATTAATAAATTAATGCGTCCTTTTAAATTACTCATTTATCTGTCAAAATAAAAAATGATATATATTAATAATAGCTATACTAAAATATTCTAATAAAGTCACATATCTTCTCAACAATTTTCATTTATTACTTAGACATTAAATAAAACAAAATTTAATAAGATATAATTAAAAAAAATAAATATACAAATAAAAAAAAAACACAAAAAAAATAATAAATAAAATAATTAAAAAAATAAATAAATAAATATATAAATGAAGACCCTAATTTTTATAACACTTTTATTTGTATTAACTTAATAAATTTATTTCATGGAACTCAAAGGCTCTTATTATGTAACTGATGACTGCTCTTCTGTATATTGTTTCAGAAGCGAACATGTAAGTTAACAAAGTCTATGTTGTCCATTAAGTGGCAGTAAAAAAAAAATTAATATATAAATTTATATAAAAAATTAAATAATTACTATAATTTGACATTTAAAACTTAAATAAATTTTATTTGTTTAAAAAAACTCTTAAATTTTTATGTTTTATAAGATTTTAATTTTAAAAAAATTTAATAATTTTAGAAAATCATTTCCGTGTATAAACCATTTACAACTATATTAATGGAGTTGAAAAACATTAATAAATGATAACTATTGATACATATAATATGTTCACCCCAAATTCTTCTATTTAATTTACCACTGATAAGTCTAATTATAGCGGCGGTGTTATGACTGTAATAATTTAAATTTTCTAAGATATAATTATGTTTACATTATAAATAAAAATAAATATATATATATTATATAATTTAATTTATAATTATATTTAAACATTTCTTAAGAAAACACTAGGAGATGGATCCTTATTAAAAATAATAAGTACTGAATATTAAAACAGATATGAAGTATAAAAAATTTAAAACGGAAAAACTGACTCTTCTTGTACTTTTGAAATTTATTACTGATTAATTTTTTTATAAACTAATTACCTATTTTTATTATATAAAATATAAAAAAGAGATATATCACTATTTACATAAATAACATAAAAGAAAACAATTTTTTCAAAATACTATAACTATATAATTTTAAACCACTACATATAATAGAAAAAATTTTAGATAATTATAATTGAAATTAAAATTTTAAAATCTAAAAACTATTATTACAATTTTATTTCCTATAAAAAATATTTAAAAAAATAAAACAATTCATCATCAATTAAATAAATTAGCAGGATTATTTCTAATTCTTCTCTTTTTAGTCCCATTATCCGAAGAATTCACACTATTATTATTGTTAACCACATTCTTATTAACTTGGCCTCTTTATTGTTATTGTTATTGTTATTAATTTTACTACTAAGGCTATTTTTATTACACTTACTATTATTATTAATTTCCAAAAGGATTTCCATCATAATTTTCGCTAAAGCAAGCCTCAATCAGTTCTTAGTTGTTAATTTCTTATTTTTAATGTGGTTATTATTATTAAAATTATTATTATTATTTAGCTTATTATTGAGATCTTTACTACTATTATTATTACCCAAATTTCTAGTTTTAAGTTTAATTTTAATGTTAATTTTAATTTTCAAAAGGGTTACTATTTCCCATTCCTCTCTATTAAATTTTAGATTATTATTAATGATGTTATTATTATTGTTATTGTTATACTTAAGGAGACCTTTTTTAACCAGGTTTTTAAATCTCAGAAATATTGTTAATATTTTAATTTAATTGTTATTTTCTCTGACTTTAACTATTGGTATAAGTAGCTTGCGAAAAAGTTTTTAAAGTGGGAGAAAATTCGTGGTTTGAATGCATATCAATTTCACTCTCTTAAATATTGTTAATAAAACTCTAGTTTTTAGGAGTTTATAAAATAGAATTATTTAACATCGAATTTTCGTACTCTAAGTTCTAAATCTTATCCTAAAGTTATTTAATTAATGAATCTTTTCCTTATAAGTCTTTTTATAAACTTTCAAGTTATTTTTAGAAACTAATATCGTTATTCAAGTCAAAATGTTAGTTTTTACTCTAACTTTAATTTTTGTTGCCACTTACTTATTATTGTTATTACTTTTATTATTATTAAACTTGATTTTTCTTCAAATTATCAATTTCATCATTCATTTTTTTATATTAATTATTTAATAGCTCAACTGAAGTCTTCAAATTATTTGAAAGTTCTTTTTATTTCTAGTTATTCTAGCTTTCTTCCTCTAAATTTTCTTACAAAAATTATTGTCCATCTATAAGTTAATCAATGCTTTCCTAAACTTCTTTAATCAAACTATTCTAATCAGCAATATTTTAATTGGCATTTTTCATTTTTTCTTCTAATTTTTCAACTTTTTTATTCAATTACTCATTTTCTTCCTACTAAGTAGCAAGCATTTTAAACAACTAATCAACTTTTCTAAAAATTTCCCATTTTTATTCAGAACTGGCCTCTGAAAATCCATCTCCTTATTAATTCCCCTATTATTATTACTATTACTATTATTATTAACTAAAACCTTCATTGTTAAAATTTTACGAATTTTTTTCCTATTATTTAACAATCTAAACCTAAGGAATCTATTATTAACTATTATTTTATAATTATTATTATTATAATTATTATTATTAAGAAGAATGGTCCTAATTACTATTAGAATGGTTATCAATGTACTCAAAAGAACTGTTTTTATTTTCTTCTCCTTCATGTTCATTTTCAATTTCTTCTTACTCTTAACAGTGCTACTAATTATTATTATTAGTTGCACTCAATTCTTCTTCATAACTCTAAATATTTGCCTATTATTATTCTTATTCCTGTTACTGTTATAAACCCTTTTATTGCTAAAACTAAAATTATTAACTGTCCAAATTTTCTTCTTCTTCTTCTTACTCTTCTTAATTTTATTCTTAATTTTCTTAATTTTAATTTTAATCTTCTTCTTATTTTTAAAATTCTTCTTCTTCTTCATCTTCATCATCTTCTTAATATTCATTTTCTTCTTGCTATTATTATTATTCATTTTCATCTTTGGACTATTAATATTAATTTTACTCATTAGAATCTTTAAGATCCTAACTTGTTTCCTAAATATTTTCCTACAAATTGCCTAATTATTCCTATTATTATTACTAAGTTTTCTAGTAACTCTAAACTTCAAAAATCTCATTTTATCCTTAATTAATTTCTTCTTCTTTTTCATTTTATTATTATTATTCTTAATATTATTCTTCATTTTATTAATAAATTTCTTATTTTTAATTTTAATCTTATTCAGTTTATTCTTACTAAGTTTCAGGCTCAGGCTAATTTGCAAAAGGATTATTAGAAGGATAAGCCATAAATCTCTTATTTTTTCCCAATTTTCCGCTAGATTTTTTCTATTAAGGAATAATTGGCTTCTAATTTAGCACTGGAGGTAAATCATTAGTAACATTTCTAACTTATTAATTTTCATTTTCTTGTTATAATTTTTATTATTATTATTCTTTATTTTATTATTATTACTCATCTTTTTCCTGTTATAATTATTACTACTATTATTCTTATTCAATTTAATTTTACCCTTATTCTAATTATTACTATTCATTAGTAAGTTAATCCTAATTTTAGTTTTATACTTCAGTTTATTCATTTTCATCTTCTTCGATATTGAATCCTTAACTTTACTATTATTATTACTAATTATTATCTTGATTCATTTATTATTATTAAGAACTATTTTATTTAGGTCTAATTTGCTATTATAAAAACTACTATTATTATTAGCCTTCTTCTGAAGATTTTCTAGGTTAGTTCGAATTTTAACTCAAATTTTAACTTAAGTTTTAACTCTAATTTTAACTCAAATTTTAATTTGTTTAAAATGGATTTCTATTCATCCCTGGAACAGGCGGTTTCGCTTTAGCACCAGGAGGCTAAAATTTTTTAACAACATTCCCTGGAGGCTAAAATTTATTATTTCCTCTAGGAGGTTAAAATTTCTATTAATTTTGGCTTTAAAATTCCCCAAATTTCTCCGAATTTTAACTCTAATTTTAATCTCCATTTCCCAATTTTTCCGAATAAAAAGAATCATTAAAATTTTAGCTCGGTAAATTAGCGAATTCAGCAGGCTTAACGGCGCCTTAAAACAAAGCTTCCCTTGCCATTTTGTTTCTATCTCCTTTTAACTTCATTTTCAAAAAATTTATCTTTTCTCTGTAATTTTTTGAACCTTCAGTCCCAAATTCTTCGAAAACTGCATCTTCGATTTAACTTGCCAAATTTTAAATTTATTAAGCCTCATTTTCACTTTTGCCCTCCTTCAAAGCCTCAAAAAATAATTTTGTAGTTGTTTCTCTAATTCTTGATTTTTAAACTGACATTTTCTATAATTTATCTTAATTTAAATTAATTTATTTTAAAACTTATTTTTTAAATTTTTTTATAATTTATTTTAATTTGTTTTTTTATTTTTATTTAATTTTCAATTTTTTTTTTTATTTTTTTTTTTTGATTACCTCTAATAACCAATAAAAATAAAAGAACTTTAAAATTTTTATTTTTTCTTTCTTTACATATATATATGTTTTTAATAATACTTTCATTATTTATATACAAAAAAACACTAGACCAATTAAAACAAAAAAATACCTTATAAATAAATATATATTCTCTTTTATAATAATTATGTGGTGGCTTTTTAGATAACTTCAATTTTTTTACAGAAAATTAAAATAAATTACTCATTTAAAAACTATAAATAATATTTTTAATTAATTAAACCATATTATAAATAAAATAAAGAATCTCTCAATCTAAAATTTCTTATTTCTTATTATTTTCTTCTTTTTATTAAAACACGTAATTCAAATAAAAATCTGTAAATTAATTCAAATTTAAACTATACTGTAAAAATTAAAATTTTTAAAATATTTATCTAGCTTTATATTTAAGCTAATTTTATATACTATTACACCTTATTTAAAAAATAAATATAAATTTTATATATGTACAGACTATAAATTATTAATTCAAATTAAAATCATTTTTTATCAAAAATTTTTCAATTCTTTATGCTTCCCATATATTGCCTATAATATTTTAAATTTAATTTAATTATTTAGAATATCTTATAAATTTATTTTACCACATATTTTCATCATCTTTATACCCCTTTACAGGAAAACATTTTTCTAAATTTTCTTTACTTTAATTATCAGCTCTATTCACTTATACCTCATTATTTTCTTTTTTATCTACATTTTTATCTAAATTTTCAACTTCATTTTTTAAATCTACAACTTCATTATCTTAAACTTTATTTTATTCTTTTTCCAAACACTCTTAACTTTTAGTCTAAAAATAAAAACCCATTAAAAAAAATAAACCAAAAACTATAAAAATGTAATGTAATTTTACCTATTCTTATTTTTTTTATTATACTACTTCCTAAACACTCTTTTTAATAGGGAATATTTTATCCAGGGACAATTTAAAAGCATCATCTATCATTCTAGGAATAAGCATTTTCAAAAGCGCAGAACACTCCTCAATAGCTATAAAACGTATAAAAACATAAGAAAATTTAAAAAAATATAAAAAAACATATAAAACTTAAAAAACATATAAAAAACATGAAAAAAAAAAAATTCAGCCAAAAAAACATGAAACTTTCAAACAAATTACAAAATAAACATTAAATTTCACCAAATAAGATAACATAAACAAAAAAAAACATATAAATAATTAAAACATATGAACATATATAAATAAAATATCCAATAAAAAATATATACGTAAAAAATATATACATAAAAAATATATACATAAAAAATATATACATAAAAAATACATACACATAACTATAAAATTTTATAAAAATATATAAAAAAATTACCAGGATTCGTATTAACCTCAATCAACCACGCATTATAATCTTCGTCCAAAATATAATCATACCCAAAAATTTCAAAGCAAAATTTTCTCGAATTCGGGTCCAATTTTTTCTAAGCAGCTTTGAGACACAACATAGATTTTTCCACCATTTATTCATAAACTTGTTTTTAAAAGTCAAAATCCTTATTGCCCTCTTTTTAAATCTGCTTTTCAAAATTTAAAAAACTCATTTGGTTTCCCTCGTCTTCTTTACCGTAGTTCTCACAATTAATTTAAATTGCATTATTTGTTAAATGTATAAAAATATTCTCTTTTTGGTCGTCTTCGTTGCTGTATTTCTCGCTTGATAATCGAATATAACCTTCTCTAAAAAAAAAATTAAAATAAATTAATTTAAATTAATTTAATTAATTAATCTATAAATTATTATTATAAATTATTAATTTATTTTTTAATTTCTTATCTCTACTTTAATAAATTTATTTTATTTCAAATTTATATATATAATTTGTATTTTAATGATTATTTAAAATTTTAGTTTCTTACTTAAAAAAATAACATTCCATTTCATGATTAACCAAAACCCAAACTCTTATATCAAATTTTTTCTATTTACATAACAAAGGTCTTTCAATATATTTTTATATAACAAATTCGTAGCTTCTTAAAATAGTAGGCCCATTAAAAGTATTTTTTATATATCTATTCCCATCAAAATTTTTTTTTTCTTAATTATTATTATTATTTGGCTAATAACTATAATAAGTAGGTTGTTGTTTTTTCTAACTTTTTAAAGACATTCTTTATATCAAAATCTGCTCCTCATCATTAAAAACTGTATTTTATTAAGATTGTAAAAATCTTCTATTAATCTAGTTATTTTATCTATTAATTCCTATATCATATTAATTTTAAATCTTATTTTAATTTTATTCAGAATTTTAATTCTTGATATCCAAACTTTAACGACTTTCGCGCTGAGATTTACTTTATAATATACTACTATTATTATTTATAATTTAATTTTATAAATCTAAATTATTTTCTTTCTCATCACCTTATTTAATTACTTTTTCTCTATTTGTTACATTTGTACTTTAAGAAATCTATAATGGACTATTCAATTATTAATTTTATTTATTTTTATTTTAATCTAAATTTTCATTTTTATTTTTATTTTCATTTTAATTTTAGTTTTTTTCACCCTAATTTTCTTTTTATCCCTCTTCCTTTGATTCGCTAATTTAATTTTTATTATTATTATATTTATGTTAAACTTGGTATCCAGTATGCCCATTTTATTTTAAAGGATTTATATACTCAGAATTTAATTTGATAATCTAGCTATTTCGATTCAATTTAACAAAATCTATCTTCTTTTTCTCCTTTTCTTTAACTCCAAACGGTTTTTCTTCATACCCATTAAAATAGTCAGTAAGTAATTTTTCCAATTCTCCTAATTCACTAAAAATATGTATTCCTCTTCCTCTATTCATAAAAATCATATAAATTTAAATAAACATAGTTTAAATTAAAAATTAAAAATAAAATTAATATAAAATAATATGATAAAAAATATTATCAAACAATTTAAATTACCTATTCAAAAAAGTAGGTTTCAATAACCATAAATACGCACTTTTCTCTTTATCACTCAAATAAACATCTTTAAACTTAAATTTTTTATAAGAACTTTAAATTTTATCGTTATTACAATTTTTAAACATATGTCTAATTTTCCTTTTAAATTCAAATATACTTTTCTAATTAAAATTTTTTTTCTTGTTTAATGGTAAACCTCTTTCATAAATTTTTAATAATAAATTTAAATTTGTCTCACAATTTTCGTCGTTAAAATCAATCACAAAAGTCAAAGGAGTTAAACTGTCAAAAACTCTCATTTAATTTTATTAACAGTACTAAACTAAATTTTAAATTAAATATTATTTGTTAGAAATTTCCTAATGAAACTCAAAATGATTCACAGCTTACTTATAAGAATTAGTCTCAATTAATCTATCGTACCTGTAGCCTCTGCTTCCTTATTACCACTAATATTAAAAAAATTAAAAAAATTTAAAATTATTTAAAAAAATTATAAAAAAAATTATTAAAAAATAGAGTAAAAATAAAATAAATAAAATATTTAATTTAATTTCTATTAATTACCTTAAAATTAACAAACATTGTAGAATTATCTTTAGTTTCTACCCAATTTTATCGTTTCAACAATATCCTTCTAATCAAGTCCCCATTATTCCCAGAACCAATATAAAACTGAGATAAATAAAATTAAAAAAATTTAAAATTTAAAATTTACTAATTATAAAAATAAACAAATACACATAAAACAATAATTTAATATATAAAATTAAATAAAACTTTGAATATTAATTTTTTATATATAATATTTTATTCTTATTCCATTTAATTATTATAATATATAATTTTATATATGAATAATTTTATTATATTTATATTTACTTTATACGGCTAGTTTCCTTATTACCCATTACCTTATTAATTCTAATTTATATTATTTTTTTTAACAATTTTAAAGTTTTCTTAATTTTTATATTAGCTTATTTATTTGTTTTATTGACTTGTACTTTAAATAATTTAACTTTAATTTTCAAAATTCCCCTAAACACTTCTATATAATAAAGACCCTCTATTCATTTGATAACTAGGATTATTAACATATTTATTAATATTCTTATTTTGGATTAATTCATCTTATTTGTCAATTTACTTAAATTTAGCAAAATTTTAATCTGTCATATTAAACATTTGCTATTAATCTTCCATTTAAATTTATTTTATTTTTTGTTGCTAATTTTTCAATTAGTTTATTTTTTAAACATTATATTCCTAGTTTTTATTTCCCCTTATACTTAACAAACCTTATTATAAACTTTATTATTAAGAAATACCCTAACTTTAAATTATCATTTAGCCTCCTTATTATAACTAATTTATATATAAAAAAATGTCATAAATAAAATAAATTTTATAAAAATTACTATACATTTAAATAAATATATTTAATTATTTTAATTCATTAAATTACACTTGGTAAAACTGTTATATTTTATTAATTTAAATACTGCTTATTTTTATTTTTTTGCACTTATTTTTAACCCTAGTTGTTTAAAAAATATCTCATGTTGGAGTTATTATTCCCTTTTACACCTTAATTTGCCAATAATATTTTAGAAAAAGTTAACTTATTTTTATTATTGTTAGCTTAGCCTAAATTTTAAAAATTTTAACCCTAATTTTAACTTTAATGACTATGTACACTGTTATATTATCCATTCTTTATTAAATTTTCCGTTCCATTTATAATTTATCCTTCATTTTTATCGCTTTTATTATTATATTAATTTTTCTGTAATTTATGATTCTTATAAAATATAAAATAAAATATAACTTTATATTTTTTACCTTTATTTCTCCTAATTTACTTATAAGGTATTTTTTACCAAAAATTATTAAGAATTTCCATTAATTTATAATTATTTATTCGTGCTATCTATATTTTAAACAGCTTAAATCTCAAACCCTCCTCCTATTTTTCCTTTCATTTTCGACAAAGAATTTGTGTGCTTCAAAGAATTTTGGCTTTGATTTTAACTTTAAATTTAATTCTAATTATTAAATATAACAAAATTTTTATTTTCATTCTAATTTCCTTTTAAACTTTCTTTAAAAATACTTTGCTACTAATCTTTATTTTATATTTATTTTTACTTTTATTTTTCTTACGAAACCCTTAATTTTAAATCACTGAATTTCGCATTTACTATCACAACTTGTCCATTTATTTATTAATTATCAAAATCTAACTATTTTTTTTATATTTGCATTTTTTTCTCCTAGTTTCTATCTTTTATTTTTAAAATGGTTAAAATTTATTTAATAAATTTATAAATAAATTAAGAAAATATATCACTTATAATTCTCTTACTTTTTTAAGACTATGTTCTATTATTAGATGTTTTATAAACCTTCAACATTTTAATTATATAAAATTTTAATTTTTTATTATATTTTCTAGTTTATTTTATTTTGTTTTATTTATTTTATAATTATCTTATTTTTATTATTGGAAAAAATACAAGTATAATTTTTCTCTATTTTTTTCCCATAAATAAATATATTTTATATTTGGCAGAATAAATAAAAAACAATTTTTCTTTTTAATTGTACTATAATTTATTATTAATTCTTAAATTAATCAACAAAATAAACCAGAATAAAAAATAACTAAACTGTTTTATTTCAGAAATAAAATTATATTAATTATAAATATTATTTAGGTAACAATGAATAAATAGATGATTAAATTCAACTATAAAAATTATAAAAAAAAAAAACAAAGCTATACAAAATAAATAAATATATTAAAAATTTCTCTAACATTTTTATAAAATAAAATATAATAAATATAAAATCCTTAACCAACTATATCATTTCAATAATAAATATTAAAAATAATTACTTATGTTCATTTTATATATCAAACATGTATAAAATCAATGAATTCAATTCAAATAAACATAAGTAACTATTAGTTATTATAATACCAAAAATTTAAAATAATATATATATTTTTATAAAACATATAAATATTTAAATAATTTATTATAACATATAATAATATAATAAATAAAAAAGCTCTTTCAATAATGACTAATAATAGACTAGTTATAAAAGCTATAAGCTGGAAAATTTCCAGAATCCTGTCTTTTATCTCTACAATAAGTATAACTATCTCTGCAAAAACCCTCAAAAATTTTTATTATACTATTATTTTTTCCAGCTAAAATTCTCTTAAACTAACATTTCCCGCTTTTACTGGCCTAAAGCCCGAAATAATTCTAAATTAACAAATTTATTTTCGTAGATAAACACTCGGGATTTTCAAATTAACTTTAATTATCTTAATTTTCATTATTATTATTACTGTATTATTTTTAATTATTATTATTAACTTTATTTAAATCTTTTTTTAATTAATCTAAATCTTCATTTTAGTTTTCATTTTCATTTTAAAATTAATTTTCCCCTCTATTTTGACTTTAATTTTATTTTTTACCGCTGTATTTTATATCATTTCTGTTTAAAAAAAAACTTTCCTAATTTATTTCTTAATTGTCTTTTATTTCCTCTCCTTTTTCGTTTTCTTCTTATTTTTCCTCCATTTTTTAATAATACTTTTTTTTTTCACTTTAATAATCAAAAGTATCTTTTCCACTCATCTCCTCATCTACCTCCTCTAAAATTTATTATTTATATTAATTAATTTAATCGTTTTAATTAACAATTTAATTTTATTCTGCATTTTTATTATAATTATTATAATTATTTTAATTTTTTTTATTATTTTCATTATCATTATTTTCTTTACTCAAATCCCCGTAAGGAGTCTAATTTAAATAAGAATACCCAAAAGTCTAAACTTCTTCCATTTACGAAGACTAATTATCCAAACACATATCAGTCTAATTATTTGTAAAATAATGCTCATTTTGACTTAAATCTGACTCTTAATTTTAAAATTCCCTTTTTTACCCATTTTAATTTATTTATTAATTTTTGTCATTATTTTTATTTTAATTCTAATCATTTTATTACTTTTTCTACATTTTTTCTAGTCTGTCCCCTTATTTTATCTAGTATTCTATCCCTATAATTAAAATATTACACCCAGCATTTTTTACAGTAATAACTTTAAAATAATCTTTCAAAATCTATAAACTTATCATATGATTCATTGATATAACAATAATTATACCATCAATTGTATTTATCTAATTAAAATGTGTTTCAGGACTTTAAATAACAATTTCATGATTAAAATTGAAAAATTTAAAATTCGCCTTCTACTAACTATTAATCGAAATCTGAATCTAGTTCAAAGTATCTTAAAAATTAATTTTATTTATATTTTCATTAAATTATTAAATTTCTATTTTTTTATAAAAATAATACAAATTATAACTATTTACTCCAACTATCATCAGATAACAAATCGTTAGATTTGTAATAATTTTAAATAACTTTTAAATAATCATTTTTAGCAATCAATTCAGACCCCAAAAAATATATATAAGGCTATTTTACATCTTTTTAAAATGCTATCTATTTTTCACTTTTATACTATGAATTCATTAATTCGCTATTTTTATCACTAGGCCTTTCATTTCCGCAACACCAAAGTTTAAATCCCATTTTTATTTCTTATTTTTAATTAATTAAATATTTCCTTAAATTATTAAAAGCGTAAGGTTATTTCTTATTTTTACTAAAAAAAGTTTTTTTGATTTTTAAATCTATTTATTTCTTTCTTTATAATTAAGAATTACTAAATGATTAAAAATAATAATAAAAATAAACACGAGAATTAAAAAGAAATAATCTTTCTATAAATTCTAATTAATCTATATTATTAGATAGAATAACAGGGAAAAAGAATTTCACTTTTTATCATATAAATTTTATATTAAAATATAAAAAACTTATATATTAAATAATTATAAAAACTTATAAATAATTAAATCTATATTTTGTTTTTCTTTAAAAACTTATTTATATTTAATATATACACTTAAAAACTTAAGAAATAAAACATTTTTTTCATTCAATATTATTATATAGATTTCATAAATTTTTAATGTTCTTCTCTCAAACTATGTAAATTTTAGCTATTATTGATATTATTATTGTAATTAAAATTATTATTGCTATTATTATTAAAAAACTAAGTGCTATTATTTTTGTATCTGCCCGAAGATCTCATCATTTTAACTTTTTCAAATACACTTTCACTTTATCCTAAATCCCAGTTCTAATTTTAATTTAAATTTTAATTTTATCCTAAATTTTAGTTAAAATTCTAACTTTAATTATTATATCCCTATTATAATTATTATTATTATTGTTATTGTTAGTTCATTTTTTAACTACTTCCTACATATAAACTGTTAGTGTGGCCCCTAGCCTTATTTTTAACCTAACTCATATTCTAATAATTACCACTATTTTTTAACTAATTATTAATATTTATATTATTATTCATAATGGATTAATTGCCCTAGTTCATATTTTAATTTTAATTTTATTAGCCCTGCATTTAACTCTAATTAGGTAACTAAATAGAAGATGAATCCAAATAATTTTCATTAAAATATTTAGATTAAAAAGAAGAATTTTCTTTATTTTAAGTAATAAAATTCACAAATCCGTTGGATGCCATATTGGAATTATTTAACATAGAAGAAATATCCAAACTTTATTTTTATTAATTCAAATTTGACATATTTTAAGAACTAAAAATTTAGTCTTAAAATTAAGAAATATCCAAACTAGATTACATTAATTAAGGATTTATTTGCATTTATTATCCTTATTACTACAATTATTACTATTCCAATAAATATTAGTTCTTAGATTCAATTTTTTCTATATAAAAATATTTTTTAATTAACTTCAATTTTCAAAATTATTATTTATATTCAATATTTCATAAAAAATTTTATAAAATTTATTTTTACCTTTTGCTTTTAACAGTTTTTCTACCAAATATTTTATCTCATTTTTAAGAGCATTTTCGGACTCCTCTTTTTTTTTTTCCTATTCAATTTAATCATCTTTAAAATCTTATATCTGCCTGTCCATTTCCTAAATTATTTACTCTAATTCTTATTTTTCTTTTATTAAATGTTAGTTATCATGCTATAATTTTTCAATAAATTCCTCCATTTCTTACATTTTTTCGCACAAATCACTTATATATTCTTCACTATATTCATCTTTTATCATAGACTTTACTCTATAACTTCTTCTGATATTTTCCATTAAAGATTTTCTGTTACTCATTTTGCTATTACTACTTCTAAGATAAAAAATAAATATAAAAATTGTATATTTTTATAGAAAATATATTAAATTATAAAAAAAAAGCTTAAATAATAATGTTAAAATTAAAAAAGCTTTATTTAACTATTTTATTTAATTTAATATAAAATATTAATAAATTTTAAGATTTAGCTTTTAAAAATAAAAATAAAATAAATTATTTACCCTTAAATTTATCCTCTATATTACTATTCTTCATCTTCTTCCATCATCCTTTTTTTGTGGAAATTTGCCAAACTTTCCACTTTTTAATTTAAAAAAATAAAATTGATCATTAAAATAAAATTTTAAAAAATTATAATTTATATTTTTAAAATAAAAATGTCAATTTTTTTACTATCTTCTTATTCTCCAACTTCATTTAAATACAACTATTTCTTTTTATTTTTCTTTTATATTATAGTTCCATATCTTAAAGGAGATTTGCAATCATCTCCTTAATTAATATTATCATCATAATCTTTATCCTATAAAAATTTGAAATTGTAAAATAAAATTAATATTATTATATAAATAGATAAATAAATATAAATATAATATAAATATATACATAAATATAAATATATGGTATAATATAAAATAAAAAATTTAAAATAAATAAAATAAAATACCTCCAAAGTTTATTCCTAACAATAGCCGTCATTAACAGAATCTAAATCAGAATTTGTACTGTTAAATGTTTTTTTCGCTTATTTTTATTTGTTATTACTTGAATAACTAGAATATTATTATTACTGTAATTTTTGTTTAAACTAACTATTACAACTCATTTATTATTCCAATTCCTGTTCTTTTTCTACAATTATGTCTTTTAAACTTTTCTCTTAGTTTCTCATATTCCCAATTTATTCTCTTTAAATTTAAATGAAATATAAAATATAAATAAATATTAATTTTTAAATATTTAAAATTTTACTTTAAGTTTTTATTTTAAAGTTTTAACTTCTTCATTTATTCTTGTAATTCACTTAATTATTTGATATCATTTCTATTTTAAAATATAAAAATTAATTAACTATTCATTTAAATATTTTAAAAATTAAAAGCGAATATAAAATAAATCAACAAAATTACGTTTATTTATCTAATTTTTCTTTTAAAACTTTAACATTCTAATCATTTAAGGACTTCATATTTTTTTATTTATTTTTTAAATCTTTATATTTCTACTCTATTTGCCCAGCATTCATTTCGATTTCTTCTTTATTTTTCTTTAAAGTTTCCAACTTTTAAAAAATAAATTAAATTAAAATGAAATTATATATAATTTATTATTTATATTTATTTTAAATTAATTTAAAAAAATTTATACTTCTTATTAAAAATTGGCTTTAACTTTTTTCAACTACTCTTTCATATCTCTCAATTCAATTTCTTATTCATCATAAATTTTTCCATATTTTGTTCTATTCTACTAATATTCTAAGTCTCTTTCCTTAATAAATTTACATAAAATAAAGATATATAAAAATTCTTAAAAAAAAAATATTATATAAAAATTTATTTAATTTTTAATAGAAAATGAAAATAAAAATAAAAAAATAAATTTCAATTTATAATTACCTATTCATAAAGTACTTTTAATTCCTACAAAACTTTTTCGCTTTCCTGTTATTTTTCGCTTATAATTTGTTCATAGTTATTTTTAATTTTTTCATTTTTGTTCTTTAAATTGTTTGTTTCTTCTTCAAATTACTTCTCTTTTTTTTCTATACAAAGCCTTTAAAATTATATTATATTAAGTAATCATTTTATAATTATATTCAAATTATATATATTTTATATTAATCAATTTTATAAAAAAATACTTTTAATCTTCTAATTATTCTTTAAGGTCTTTTTTCTCTTTATCAAAGTTTTCCTACATTTATTTCATCACCTCATTCAATTCATCAATTTATTTTTCATATTTAATTTTTTAATCTTATAACTACTAATCTTTTTCCTAATTACTTTCTTCTAATTATTTTACCTTAAATAATAATATATATATATTTATATTTTAAATTTTAATAAATTTTATTAAAAAAATAATGCTAAATAAAATATTATACCTAATTTTGCATTTCCATTATTTATTAGCTATTTTTCTTTTAACCATTGGATATTTAATTTGAGTGTGCATCTAAAATTTCTTATAACTCTTTGAGCTATTTCCCCTTTAATTAATTTAAATTAATATTATAAAAATTAAAATATTTAACAATTTATATAAAATATATATATATATTTATTTTATCTTACATTTCCTTAATTACTTGTTATATCATTTAAATTATTAATAAAAGTTTCGTTTAATTTTTTAAAATGTTCTTCTCTAGATTTACTCTCTTTAATTTGAATACTTAACAATTCTATTTATTATTATTAAATAGCTTTATCTTTATTCCATTAATTTTACAAAGTTTTTATCTAAAATCAAATAAATATAATTAAAAAAAGTTATAAAAAACAAATAATTTATTAATTTTCTTTTAATTAAAAATAAACTATAAAAATAAATACTATAATTTTATTTATATAAAAATATTATTCATTTATATTTTTTTAATTAAAAGTAATATATAAGTTTTTGCAATTTATTTATTTTTTTTACTCTAATTTTTAATTAACTATTTTCATCTTCCATTTATTCAATAAGTCTTTTCTAGCTAGTCCCAAATTAAGGTGAATCGTTAACACTTTAATAACTTTAGTATTATTATTCTCTATTAGAAAAAAAATTTTTCATTCCGCTCATTTTTAATTTTTATTTTCAATTAATTTATTTCTTATAATTATTTTTAATTTTAAAGTTTAAAAAAATCTTTGAATAATTTTTATTTAATCTGTATAAATAGCTTTTTAATAAAAAGTTGAGTTTTATGTTTTGATTTTTCTTTTTAAAAATATTATCTTATTTCTAATTATTTTTTATTATCAATTTTTATTTTTTATTTTTTTTTACTTAAAACAACTTATTTTTATTGTTTCCGTTTAATAATAATCCTTATTAAACCTTTTTTATTTTTTAATAATAAATTAAATAATTAAACACTACAAAAATTAAAAATTTCCCTCAAAAAAATATTTATTATTTACAATTTCATTAATCGATTTAACGATAATTTAAAAACTTATTAATAATTATATTTATATCATAAAAGAAATAATTTTTTTTATTGTAATTCCAAATCAATCTTTATTCTTAATAAAATTTGAATATTAAATATTTACTTAATTTTATTAATTATTTTTAAATTTAAATCGTTTATATAGATTTTATTTGTGCTTTTTATTTATTAAAATATAAAATTTCACTATTAATAATGAATTGAAAAGTTATAATATTACTAATCTATTAAATATATAATATTAAATTTATATACATTTAAATATCTTTACTTAACAGTTTATTCAAAATATATTATAGGAACAAATTTATATACATATATATAATATTTTTTTAAATACTTTTTTTTCAATCTTAACTTATTTTTCAAGCGTATATATATTAATTAAATGGAATTTAATTATATTTATAGAATTATTAATTTAAATATAATTTTAACACTGATTTTTAATTAATCTTAATTAAGCATTTTAAATTTGACGAATTTATTTAAATAAATATAATTAAAAATATTTTTAATCTTATAATCATGCCATATTTCTTATTTTTAATTATTTAATAAATTTATATATTTTAAATTAAATTCCTATTATGAAAAAAATTCTAATGCATTTTTATTGATGGCTAACTTGTCTGATAAATATAATTTTATAAAAAAAATTTTATTTTAACAATAAAATATTGGCGAATACTATAATATAAATATTATTAACTTTTTATATATAAATAAAAATGCGACAATATTTTTATAGATTAAACATAATAATTCATATGTCTCCTATAAAATTTGTAATTTTTTAAAAAAATAATAGAAATACCAAAATAAAAATTTAATTGAAAAAAAACAAAATAAAAAACTTCATGTACTAAAAGTTAGAAGAATAAAAATGTTTAATTATTATCCAATTAACTTCTCTCACTTAATCAATAAAATTTTACAAAATAAAAACTTAATCAAAAAATAAACTATAAAAAAAATTACAAAAATAAATAAAAAAACAAAATAATTATACCACAAAAACCAAAACATCATAAAAAATTTTCAAAAAAAATTCAAATTTAAACAAAAATAAAGATGAATTAAAGTATAAACGCTTAATAAAATCCAAAACCAGTAAGAAACCCTTCTTATGATCTAACTTACATACAACAAAGCAAATCAAATACCTAACAAAAGTAAAAAAAAATAAAAAAATCTCTTATATTTTTATAAAAATAAAACCAAATTCTAGTTTATTTGTTAATATTTACTTTTTAATAAACCTTTATTCTTTTATAAATTAGCGAAAATTATCAAGGAATTTCACTCATGAATACAGATTACAGTCACAGAAATAATTTAAAATCTGAATTTTCAAACGAAAAAAATAAAAATAAGGACCTAGACCTTAATTCTAGTGTCCACATTGTAAATTAAGAATAATTTTCAAATTAATAAAAATAATCGTAATAAAGTTAAAATCTAAATTAAAAACCGCCCAGTTTTTCCTACAGATAACACAGTTCTTATTCTAAATCTCCAATTTCTTCAAAATACGGTTAATAAAACCATCAAACCCAAAAATACAATTTAAATTATCATTAAAAACCTCAAGAGACAAATAATAATAATATAAATATAAATATTAATAACATAAATAACCTTAAAAATAGTAATACCAACATAAATATGAATTCTTCTTGGTAAAACAAAGATGTTAAAAATTAATACTCAAACTACTAAAATCCCAACAAAATTATTTTTAATGAAAAAACCAATTACAATGCTAAAAATGGCTCCATTTACAGTACTCAAAGCTTAGATCAAACTCCAAATTCTCAAAACCAAGGGCAACCCCAACCCCAACCCCAATCTCTATAATTTGTATAATTTTAGTAAAATTAAAAGGAAAATCACGGCTCTCAATCTAATTCTTATCAATAAACTCCAATAAATAGTAATAATAATAATGTTAATAGTTAAAATCTTGAAAATTCTTCTTTAAATTCAGTTTAAAATAAATATATTCTTTCTTCGCCTGATAAAAAAGTGGACTATTCTGCTAATTCTACTAATTTGAAATATTTACTTTTGCAGTAAAAATCTGCTTCTAATAATGAAAACTCAGAAAATCAACTTAAAAACTAAAAATTAAATAATAATATTAATAATAACCAATAACAACCTTTGAATGAACAAAATTTAAATTTAAATCAAAGTAAAAATTAAAATTAAAATTAAGACAATAACTTAAATAGCAGTATACATAAAACTTTTTAAAGAGTTTCTTATGCCAGAAGTCACTCTAATATTAATCCAAGTACTTCTTAAACTGATTTGAAAATTAATTAAAATAAAAATGATAATAAATTTGAATAAAATTACTCAGAAATTTATTAAAATTCTTTAAATGAAAGTTCACCTTTAAAAAAATATAACAACATTTTATCTCAAAATTCCAATAATAATGTAAAATAACCCTTATCCGAAACTAAGCCTGAAAATATTTAAGCCCTAAAAATAAAATTTGAAATTTAAAATAAAGTAGATAAAGAGGAAATTAATTTTTGGAAAAAAAAATGTTCGGATTTGGAAATGAAATTTTGCCAATTGAAATCAGCAAATGAAAATGAGGAAAACGGTAATTCTCTAACAAAAAAAAAGCCTTAATCAGTGTAAGAATTTGAAAATAATGACTCTAATCTTTCCACATAAGACTTATAATCTCCAGTTCTTTAAAATAAAAATAAAACTTAATCCTTTAATTTATAAAATTAAAATTAAAATATATAAGCATAAACAGCCCAAATTGAAAAATTCAAATAGGAAATAGAAAAATAATATCAAGATAAAATATATAAACTAAGTCAAAACCACCAAAAAGAAATTTAGTAATTAAGAGACCAGCTGTAAGAATAAATCTAAATCCAATTAAAATAGGAGTATAATTCTCTAATAAAAAAGGAAACTTAAAACATAGTCGAGGCTAGCGAAAAACAGATCAAAGGTGATTTTATAATAATTTAATAAAATACAAAAATTTATTAAATATATATATAAAATTTTTAATTCTAAATTCTCAAAAAATTTTCTAAAAATAGAGCTAAAAACAAAACTAAATGAAAAAACTTAACAAAACGAAGATCTCCAAAAAAGAGTAAAAGAAGAAGAAAAAGTCACCGAAAACATAATGCAAGAACTCAAAGAAAAAGACCAAGAACTACAAAAAATCAAAACAAAATTCGAAAAATTAGAAAAAAGATTCATCGAAAAATCCTCTCTCAAATCCAGATCCCAATCCCCCTCCAAAAAAGTCTCCTTCACCCAAGAACAACTACAAGTAAACCTAGTCGAAAAATACATAAAACAACAACAAATCTCAGACACCCCCTCCCCCAAAAACCACCAACCCCAAGCCCAAACCCAACCCCAACCCCAATCCCAACCCCAACCCTTCAACCCCTCTCTCCGCCTTTAACAAGTAAAGAGCGATATAAGAGCTGAAATAAACTCCTAGCAGTAAAAAAATAAAGACCAAATTTTAAATGAAAAAAAAGAGTACTATCTAAAATAGTCTTAAAATTAAAATTTAACGAAAAACTTAAACTTAAACTTAAATTTAAACTCAGAACAAAATAAAGAATAAATTTTAAAAGAAAAAAAAGACTACTATTTAAACTAAAGTCCCCCCAAAGAACCCTATAGTGTCAAATTTTTAAGATCAAATTCTCAAAACTATGATCAAAACAACCTATCCTAAGCCTAAACTAAAGCTTAACAGAATTTTAATTTAAATTAAAATAATTAGAATTTAAATTCAAGTTAAAACCAAAGTTTAAATTTAAATTTAAGTGTAAATTAAAATTTAAGTAATAATATAGGTGGTTTCAGTTTATCTCCCTAAAAATGCTACAATTCCAACGAAAAAACTTAAACCAACAGTGCCAGAAACAGCGCTAACAGTAACAGTAATTTAAGAGGCAGTTAATAATTAAGTAACCCTATATAAATTCCTAGCAAAAATTATTATGAACTGTATTCTCCTTATAAAAAATATTAACTTAAATCTTAAAATGAACATTAATAGGCAATTGAGTCTCCTACTCGAAGCCAAGTTTAATAGCAAAAAAAATAAATTTTATAGTCTTAATAATAACAAAATCAAATTTTCTAGTATGCTAATTCTCCTCAAAAAAACTATGGTGACAAGTAATTAAAAATTAATATATACTTATAATATTTAAAAAAAAACATATATTATATTTTAAAAAAAATATATACATATATTATAATTAAAAAAAATAATAAAATTTAAATTTAATTTCTTTAAATTTTATAGGTATGTAAATACACCCATGAAAACTGATAACTTGAAAGACAGCATTTATCTTTAAAAAATGTGAAAAATAAAAATAACTTTTTTATATATAAAATAAAATTAGGTATTTTAATAAATAAAAATATAAAATTATTATTTATAAACTATATTAAGTATTATAAAATTAAATTTAAATTTAAAATAATATATATTATTATAAATTTATATAAATTTTATATATAAAATAAATAAAAAATTTCAATTATATCCATATATCTACATAATATTTCAATTTCGAAAAACAATTAGCCTTAAAAAAAATATAATAATTACTTTATATATATATAATATTTATATTGATTATTTATTTAAAATATATAAATAATATTATAATTAATTTATATATAAAAAATTAAGTTTTCATAATATTTTTTAGTCTAAAATTTGCATTTAAACTTATAATTATTATTCCTATTAATTCTAATTTTCATTTTATTCCTATTTATTAAATTCTATAACCAAAAAATTTTTTATATCTTTTCTATCCTATGAATAATTGGAATCAAAATTTTATTGTTATATAAATTATTTCTCATTTTAATCAGAGATGTTTTTTATTTATAAAACTTTTTATTTTAAATCAATTTTAACTTCTAACATATATTTATGCTAATTCTCTGTATTTTCAAAATATATTTAGGAATTTTTATCATAACTATTAATAAAATCGTAATTTTTATTATTAAGTATACTTTCATTTATTGATAATTGCTCGCTTGATACCTAATTTTCAATCATTTAATTATTAATGATATCTTCTAATTATAAAACCTTAAAATTAATAAAATAATCATTTATGTATTCGCTTTAATTCCCTTGGAACTCTACTTAGATCTAAAATAAATAAATACAATTTTCCAATAATTATTATGAAATAACCATACTTTATCGAAATTATTCAGAATTTTATAATTTTTAATTATAAAATATTATATTTGTGTAATCATTTTTAATTTAAACTAGTTTTTCTTACTCTTAATCTTGTGCAGAAATTAACTAAAATTTCTCTTTATTATCTTCCATCTGCTTTTATTTAAGTTAAACTTAAACTTACTAATTAATTTCCTAATTTTCATTATAATTATCCAAAAATTCACTAAAACTATAGAATTTTAACCCGTTAACTATCTATTCAATTTTTAATTATAATTCATCCTATAATTTCTCATTTATTTATTTTTAACAATCACTAAATTCTTTTTAATAAAAATCTAATTTTTAATCTAATTTTTCTCTAAAATCCAAAACCTACAAAATCTAATCAATTTTCTACTAATTATCAAAAACAGTATTTTCCAATTCCTATTAATATACATATAGCCTATTAACATCAATTTTCTTTTAAAAAAACTCTCCCATTTTCTCCCTAAACCCGCCAATCCTAATTAAGTACTAAAATTTCCCTCTTTTTTTCCTCATAAAACGCCTCCAATTTTTCCTTAACAAAAAACTCCAAGTAATTCAAACCCTCCTAATTTTCCATACCCTTTTCAAATCCCCAAAAATCTTCCAAAAAAAACTAAATTTTCTCTCTTATTTCCAAGTCCTTCACAGGCGGCCAGTTGCTAACTTAAAAATCGCTCAAATTCTAGTCCAAAATCTCAGAAATTATTAACTTATTTTAATTTTAGTTTTAATTTTAATATTATAATTATTAATTTTCATTTTTTTAATTTTATATATTTTAGTTTTAATATAAATTTTTATTCCAATTTCCAGTTTTCTCCTAAACCAAACATTTATTACATTATAATAATTCATCTATATCTGAAACCCAGTTAAAAAACTAAAAATTGTATCCATGTCCTTTTTTATCACATTTTCTGTTTTTTACGTTTTCTACATTAAATTATTAAAAATTCAATTTTTAAGAATTTTAATCCAAGTTTTATGTCTAAAAATTTTACTAATTTTAATTTTAAAATCTAATTTCACTATTTTATTCAAAATCTTAAGTAAATTTTTATTATTATAATTGGCTTCTAATTAAACTCTACTAATTATTTTATAGCATTTTATTATTTTTTATCAATTTTTAATTTTTCTTATTTTTTTATTATTACTAGAATAATAAAATTTATATTGAAAATAATTTTAATATAATAGATATTATTAACAATTTAATTATTAAACATTTTATTAAAAATTTTGAAGTATGTAAAAATTTTATAATTTAAATTTAATAGATAATCCTAAATTTAAATACACATTATAATTTTATAATTAAAATTATATATTATTATTGACTTTTACTTTTACCAGGAAGTAAAATATCCCCAGAAAGCCAAGTGCTTGCTTCTTTAAAAATAGCATAAACAAGTAAATTCAAAAATTTAGAGGAACTGCTATTAAGCTATTCAAATGCTAAACTAAACAAGTAAGTTAATAACAGAAGTTGTGCTGTGAACATAGTGTAGAACTTAGTCAACTCACAAAACCTCAAAAAATTAAAACATTTATCATTAAACTTATATAATAATAATCTAAAAACAAAGGGATGCTATCAAGTTGTAGAAGAACTTAGTAAACCGAAAAATAAACTGTCTTTGGAGAAAATTAGTCTAAATTTTGATGAAAACGGGGTTTATAAAAATTAAATTAAAAAACTCAATAACAAATTTAGAGATAGCCTAATCACTGAATAATTAAGAGTAGCTAATATTTACTTTGATATTATTTGAGTGATAAAATTAAATAAAATATAAAACTATTGTTATATATAAATAACTAAAATTTTAATTTTAGTAAAATTAAATATACAATAGCTAGAGAATTTATTTATATTTCTAGTAAAACTTTATTTCTAATAAATATGAAAATATGGATTTAGAATATAAATTACTATATTTAATAATGTTAAATTATTTTATTTTAGCAATATATTAATTATATAATAAACAGTCAAATTATACAATTTAATATAAAATTAAAGAATACATTATAAAATATTTTTTATATATTATTATTAGGAATAAAATTATTTAAGATTTAATATTATAAAATACATTTCAGTCTTTTTTATTAATAATATCTATTTTAATAAATGACTTTATATATAAAGTATATAGACAAAACATTATGACAAATGTATAAACAAAATGGTCAGAATTCATAATATTATTATTTTTAATTTTGAATATAAATCTGAAAAAAAATAAAAATAAATTAAACATAAAAATAAATAAAAATAAAAACAATAAAAACGAAAATAAAATGAGCAATCTAAATAATTTTCCCTAAAATATAAAAAAATATAAAATAAAAAAAGGAATTATGCCTTAACAAGATGAAAATTAATAATAAAATATTTATCAAAAAAACTAAAATTAGTAAATAAAAAAGGAATAAAGGTCTATATGGTACAATTAGCTACCCGATGAAAATAATAATAATAATGATAAAAACGAAATTAATGATAATAATTTTAAAAATAATAATAATGATAAAAAAAATGTAAATAATAATAATAAAAATTATAATATTAATGATAAAAGCCTTTTGTTTTTTTAAAATGAGAGTTTAAAAACAATAATGAAAATTTCTGAAAATTTTCCATAAATAGAAAAAATTGTGTTTAAAGGGTCTTGTGCTATGAGTTATTTCGCAGATTTTTATGAAAAATAAATAGATAAAATTGGAATTAAAAATTTTTTTTCCAAAAAAGGAGACCTGGATTTTAATCTGTAAATAAAATAGGATTATAGATAAAATTATATATGGAATATAATTTTATATGTAGAATATATAATTATATATGAAATATAATTTTATATGTAGAATATATAATTATAAATGGTATTTAAAAAGCTAAGATAATATAGTTAATAGTAGAATTTTAATAATTTAATATAAAATTTCAAGATAAATGAGTGAAAAATTGGATATTAAAGAAGCTGTAGATATAGTGACGAATTTCGTGCTAGAAATTCTTAAAAATAAAAAAATCAGAGACTTTTCTAAAAATAATAATAAATTACCTATAAATTCTGATAAAATTGATAAATTAGGAGAAAAATATTTAATCGAAGGAATTCCTCTAAATAATAAAAAACCCAGAGTTTTACGAGTAAACAGAATTTCTGCCAACAAATTTTAGATGTTTTACGGAAATTAATATTAAGAAATTTTAAGTGATATTTTTTAATTGTCCATTTAAACCAATTTGAAATCCGCAGATAATATGTCTATATTTAATTTAGTAAGAGTTTTCTTTATGAACGATAATAAATGGAGCGCTGAGTATCTGGATTTTGGATTCAGTTTGGGAAAATAAAATTAAGAAACAAAATATAATTAATAAAATTTAAATCAATAAATCCAGTTTAATAATTCTAAAATGTATTTTCAGTCATTTTAAGATGTTATTAAAGATTCAGTTCAATAGATTGCCATTTAATAAATGAATAATAAAAAATTTGTAAAAACTATGCTTAAATTATTTGTAGCCATTAAATTTAGCCAATAAATTAAAATGCAGAAAATAAAACTTTTATCCGTAATTTCTTTAAAGAAAATTTTAAACTTAGTGAAAAACGTGAATAATAGTGCCAAATTATTTACGAGAAAATTAAACTTCTATTTATATAGACTAAAAAATGATGAATATGAATAATATAAGTGGATGATTGATAATATTAATAATTTATAAATATTTGATAATAGATCATTACAAAATATTTAATTTAATTTTTAATGAAAATATATGTTTCACTAATAAATATAAATGTATATAAATTATTATATAATTCTGTATAAATTTATCATGGTGTTTCCAAAATTATAAAACTAAATTATAGAAAATTTAGTTTAAGTTTTTATCTTATAATATATTTGTTTAAATTTTGATCCATAGTACACTTTAAATAATATTAATTTTAATAAAAAAAATATATAATTTTTGATAAACTTCAAACCTAACCAAAGTAAATATTAGTAACTCTCAATTACTCAGTTAGAAGTTTATTCCTAAATTAACTATTAAGTTCTTAAAATTGGTCTTTTTCAATCCCATTCTTATTAAAAGCTAGACTAATTTGCTCCAAAGACAGTTTATTTTTAGGTTTGTAAAGTTCTTCTACAACTTATTGGCATCCATCTGCCTTCAAATCATTATTACGAAAATCTAATGATAAATGTTTTAATTTTCTGAGGTTTTCTGAGTTGACTAAGTTCTACACTATGTTCACAGCACAACTTCTGTTATTAACTTACTTGTTTAGATCAGCATTTTCATAGCTTAATAGCAGTTCCTCTAAATTTTGGAATTTACTTGTCTAGGCTATTTTTAAAGAAGCAAGCACTTGACTTTCAGGAGATATATTGTTTCCTGTTAAGCATAAATTTAAATATTTTAATTTTGTTAGAGATTGAGGGTTGGTCAAGTTATCCCAAATTGTTTGGAAATTATCATCATATATTTTACTATTATATGCATCTATTTAGAGACTAGAAAGAGAGGGGAAAAATTGGTTATTTGTAAGGATATTGAAAAACTCAAGCATTTGTTCTTCTGATGGATTATTATCAAATCTAATACATAATTCATTCAGATTTTAGTGGAAACAGGTATGATTTATATATTCAGGTACATAAAAAATCTTAAAAAATATAAAAATTAGCATGATGCAATTAAAAAATTTAATAAGTTTAAAAAGTATGAATTATTTTGATGATTTGTATAATTATTATACTTTTAAAATATCTTAAATATTAAAATTACTAAATTTACTTTCGCTTATTTAATTGATTTGGCTATATCAACAATTCGTTATCCTTCAAGTTGAAAATTAAAAGAAAAGTCAAGTAATAATTCTTTAAGATATTTTTAGCACAAAATTTCTGAGATTCTCTAGGATCCTTAAGAAGAAACATTGGTTGTTTATATATAAAGATAAATAGCATCTAAGTTTTTTCCTTTACTAACTAGGATTTCTGACAACTAAATTAAGGAATCATCAGAAATATTTTCAATTTAACTAAAATTGAGGGAAATTGTTCTTAAATTTTTAAGAAGTGAAGAATTAGCAAGAGTTTGAGAGAAGGTATTTATTCCTTCATCTGTGATTTCATTATTTCCTCGTAATTAAATTTCTAAAAATGAGAGTTTGGGCATACAGACTCCTAAAAGTGCAATTTATTCTGATAATTATGATAATACTTAATTGTTTATTTAGCAAAAACTTAAGTTAATTTTTAGTTTTTCTAAGTTATATAGGTAAAAGTTGAATTATTCAAGCTCTTATTATCTAAAATTAATTCATATTAAATTAAAAGCTTATTTTTTAATAAATTAAACAATTTTATATAAAATAAATATTAATAATTGTACCTGATTTTTAGTTCCATCTAATGATTTTAATATTAAAATTTTTGCTATAATGACAATGCTTCTAATTTTTTAAGAAATATTGTAAACTAATTGGAAAAAAGATTCAGATTGCTTAATTAAGTACTTTTAAAAACTTATTCTAATTTTTTTAAATTTGATAATTTTTATATTCCAAATAATTACTAAATAATTTAACTTAAATCTTATTTCTATAAGTCTTTATTTTAATACCCCAAACTCAATTTCCTAATTTATGGAGTTAGCTACCAACTTCCCAATTGGTTAATCATTTATAAGTATTCCTACATACTAAGCTTAGAATTATTATAATTTAATGACAAATTTTAAAGGTTTTTCAATTCTAAATTGTTAAAAATAATCTCATTTATTTATTTAACTCCCTGCTTTCCCAAACTGTTATACCCGTATGAGGAAATTTAATTTTTGAAATCGTAATAAAATCCTAATTAGACTCTTAAATCGGTGATAGCATTTATTTGGCTTTTTGATAATTTTTTGTATTATTATCGGTTATTTATGGCAGGAAAATCATCTAAAAATTAAGCTGAATCTGTGTATTGTTGAATAACTTTTTTATTATGAATATTTAGCTCCTACTACTCCTCTTCATTTTACTACTATTATTATAAAAATTATTACACTTATTCAGTTAGTTCTAAATTATTTTAAAGAACCAAATTTATAGGATATGTTTTAGTTTAAGAAAATTTAAATATTTGATTCATAAAATCCTTTAATTCACTTATTTTATCATTTATTTAAGAAGCTTTTTCAGAAGACTAATTAATTTCTTTGAATAATATAAGTTGAACATGGTTTTCATCTAAATATATTTATTATTCTTACTATGATTCTTATTATTATTATTCTTATTACTTATTTTAAACTGTAACTTAAGGATTATTATGATTTTAAATTTCCATTTCTTTTTCTTAATTTTATCCTTTATATTACAAAAATATGTTTAAATCATAATCCTTCTTTTATTCTTTAATTTACTTAGAAAATTAAGTGGCAATCAAAAGATTATAAGTGTCTTATCTTATACTATTGAGTAAATTTTAAAAGTTATTTTTGTAAAGTTATAGGTTTTATTTTGGCTCATTAGCAAGCATTCCTAATAATTCTTAAAAATTAGAGGTTTTTTAATTTATGAATTTTATAATATCTGTAGGATTTTACAAGTTTCTATATTCTTCTATTTTTACCTTTATATTTTTACTTATTTAATCGAGCTGTTGATTTATATCTTACTTAAGTTTATTAATATGATTTTAAACACTTATCATATTGTCAAGTTATTTCTGTTTAATTTCGCTAAATTTTTGATTTATTTATATACAATCATTTTCAAAGTTTTCTATATTTCCATTATATTTTTATTTTATCATTTCCCATAATTTATCTCCTACTGCTTATTTATTCTTGAAAATAGTTTTCTTATTTTTTTTGTTTAAAATATTTATATCGTAAATTTAATGATTAAATAGCTAATTATTTTCATCAAGATCTTCATAACAAAGGGGACAGTAAAAAAGTTGACATTCTGTAGGTTTTTAACGGATACATTCTTCTTTTAAGCAGAAATATTGAAATTTTTCCTAATCGTGTGTAGCACAGTATAATAATTATTGATCCATACTAAAAAAATATATAATTTAATTTAAAATTATAGTATTTAATTATAATTTTATATAAACCATAATTTAATTTTACTTTAAGATTTTCAATATTTGAATTTTAAAGAATATTTTTATGAAGTTTTTTATTTATTATTTTACTTTTTTATTTATTTTGATATAGTTTTTTTTATTATTTAATTATTTTTGAGCGATTCCCATCTATTATTCAAAAAATTATAAATCAATTTTAATTACTACTAGAATATTATTTATTAATTATTTTCTGTTAATTTTGATTGTAAATAATTTTTTTATGAACTTAATTTTTCATATAGTAAAGCATATTATCTTAGTATATAATTTTGCTTCTAAAATGTTTAAGTTTATAATAATATTTCATGTATAAATATATTTTAATATTTCTAGATTTAATATTAGAGTATATTTATATAAATTTTCAATACATCTTGTTGAACTTCAAAATATTTTGTAATTAATTATTTTAAAATATATTAAAATATTTAGAATTGTAATTAAACAGGCTAAGTGAAAAATCTATATTTATTTTTAGCAAAAATAGATTAAATTTTCGAAGACTTACAAATTTTACTCTACCCACATATTTTACAATTTATTATGTAAGGATTTATCCTATGATATATATTTATTAGAGTATAAATTAAATAAAATAATCATTATAATAATAAATAATTATATTTAAATAATTATTTTAAACAAATGGTTATTAAAAAATTAATAGAAGTGCATAACAAAATAGGCAATTATTTATTAATTAATAGTTAATATAGAATATTAATTTTTATAATTTTAAACCACTTAAATAAATTTGTACTGTATAATATATTCAACTATATTATAACTGATAAAAATTTAAGTAAATTTTAATTTTTTTTATTATAAAAATTTACTTTTACGATTTTATTAATTTTTTTATTACTTTCTTGAATTTTATTATTTAAATAAAGTTACTAAATATAAAAATCATCATAAAAAATAAGTAATAACAATTTTAATTATTATAGATAAATTCATTTTTTGTTATAATTTTATTTCAATAGCTGAAAAATATTTTCAAAAACATTTCTTTACACTACTTAAATATTTATAATATATAATATTAATTTCTTCATGAATTCTACTGAGTAATTAACTTTATATTAAAAGAACTAATATTTTTTGAGTATAATAATAAAATTAATTTTAAAACTATGTGTGTAATTAAATGATTTTAATAAAATAATAAAATAAATAAAGATTTATTTATTATTTTTTAATAAACTTATTTTTAGTAATTAATTAATTTTAGATCATTTGATTTATTAAAAAAGTTTTTGATATTACATAAAAATATTATAATATGTAATTTAGTAAATCTTAAATATACCAATAAATTCAATATGATGTTTTAATATAATTTTAATTTAAATGAAATAGTTAATAAAGTATTTTTCATAAAAAAAGCAAAAATTCAGATATTTAAGAATTAATATTAAAAAAATCATCATAAATTATTTTTTTTATAAATAATAATTAATTCTTAGTAATAAATTGAGACAAGTATTCAATTTAGCTCATTATGAATAATATCAACTAATAAATTTCAATTTTTTTAATTTTTATTTTAAAAATACTTTTTCAATTAACGTTTTTGAAGATATTTTAATAAAATTTGTGATAAATCATATTTTTTTGCTAATATTCTTAATCTTAAAATTTACATCATCAATCTAATATTAATCATTATAATACGTAGTATATAGATTTTATTGCTGTAATATTAATTAGATATAATAAGCACTAATTATTTTAGTGTATGTTTACAAAAATTTTATTAGTTTATTCATTATTTAATTTAAAATAATTAATTTTCAAATACTATAATATGATTGGTAAAAAAAATTCTTATGAAAAAAAAAAATTCAATAATTTGCAATAAAATAAAAAAAAATAAAAAATAAAAAAAATAAAAATAAAAAAAAACCTTCTAAAGAAATTTTATAAAAACCTAAAATAAGAGACCTAAAAGTAATTAATCCTAAATTATTATTTTAATTTTTTTATTTAATATTTTATATTTTATATATTATATAATATATAGATGATCCAATAAGATTTGAACTGTTCCATACACCAAAATATGAAATTTTAATATTTTTGCTTAAAAGAAGAATGCCTCTAACAAAAACCTACAAAATGCCAACTTTTCTACTGTCCCCTCTGTTATGAAGATCTCGATGAAAATAATTAGTTATAGAATCATAAAATATACGATATAAATATTCTGAATAATAAGAATAAAAATAACATTTTTAAAAATAAACCTGCCTTAGGAACTAAATTATGGGAAATGATAAAATAAAAATACGGTGGTAGTTTAGAAAACTTTGAAAATGAGTGTTTAGAAATTAACCAAAGATTTATAGAAATTAAGCAAAAATAACTTGACAATATAAAGGGAGTTCAAAATCACTTTAATATTTTCAAATAAGAAATAAACCAATAATTAGATTAAATTAGTAAAAGTATAAAGGTAAAATTGGAAGAATGCGCAAACTTGCATGCTCCTACAGATATTATGAAACTGATAAATTAAAAAACTTCTGATTTTTAAGAATTAGTAGGAATGCTTGCGAAAGAACCCAAAAAAAGTCTCCAATTTTACAAAAATACCTTTTAAAATTAACTCAATAGTTTAAGAGAAGACACTAAAAATCTTCTAGTTTCTACTTAATTTTCTAAGTAAATTAAAGAACAAAATTAGGATTAGGACCTGAACATATATTTGTCATATAACGGATTAGATTCGGAATAAAATGAAGAAAATTATATAAATTATAGATAAAAAATTCGAACTGATAATAATTAATAAGATTAATAATAAGAATAAACTTAAAAATGGTCTGAATACGAAAAAAATAATATATAGGTTCTAATATTATAAGAAATAAATTACTCTGCTGAAATGGAAACCTAATTAAAAGAAAAAGTTAGAGAATTTAAAAACTATATGAATAAAATACTCCAAGTTTCCTAAACAAAAACGCATCCTCTAAATAAAATACTCAAGAACAATCTAGAAATAAATGAATAGGTCTAATAATTAATCGAAAATTAACAATAAATTCACTTATAAAAAAATAACATATAATAAGAAATTGACTCAATAAATACCTAAAAAAAGATTATTCAACAGTACACAGACTCAATTAAATTTTTAGAAGATTTTCCTGCCGTAAATAACCAATAATAATACAAAAAATTATCAAAAAGCCAAATAAATGCTATCACCGATTTAAGAGTCTAATTAGGGTATTATGACGATTTAAAAAATAGAATTGAATCATTCGGGTATAACAGTTTGGGAAAGCAGGGAGTTAAAGAAATAAATGAGATTATTTTTAACAATTTAGAATTGAAAAACCTCCAAAATTTGTCGCTAAACTATCATAAATCTAACCTTTGTATTTAGGAATACTTATAAATGATTAACTAATTGGGAAGTTGGTAGCTAACTCCATAAATTAGTAAATTGAGTTTGGGGTATAGAAATAATAATTTAGATTAATAAAAAGTAAGTTAAATTATTCAACAGTTATTTGGAACATAAAAATTAGAAAATTTAAAAGAATTAGAATTAGAATTTTAATGGAATTTTTTCAGTGATTTGGAGTTTTATTCTAGTAAATTAACTGTATTTTTGAAACAATTGTAATCATAACAATTGTAAATATAAGAAAATGTTTAAAATCATTAGTTGGAAATAGAAATCAAGTAAAATTATTTAAATTTTTATTAAAATATTTAAGACAATTTTTAAATTAAATTTAGTAAATTATATAGTTTATGTACTAGGATCATTATTTTTTTTGTTTTAAAGTATCTTTTTGTATATTTATTGGATCATAAAATTTTATTAATTAAATTCAAATCATACTAAAATCCTTTCTATAATTTATAAAATAAAATTTTTGTTTGCAAGTTAATAATTAAATAATCATTCAAAATTACTAATTTTTTTCTATTAAAAAAAATGATAAGTTTAAATAATAATAATAATGTAATTCTATAAAAATAGATTATAAGTTTAATTTGTATCAATTAAATTGCATTTTTTTTAGCGAAATAACATTTTTAAATATTTAACAATTTAATTTAGGCAAATAAAATTATATTAATATTTTTTATTTGTCAAAAAGTTGCGATGGTTTTTCGCAATTTTTTTTTAGAGGTTATATTATTTTTATTTATATAATTGTTTAAAAATATTAGAATACTTAATAACATTTTATAACTGCTTTTTTAAAATAAAATGAGTTTAGGAATTTACTTAATCATTGAAAAATAAGTAATAAAATAAACCTCATAAAATAATGAAATCTTTTATATTAATTTTTAAGACAAGTGTCATAATAAATTTTGTGAATTTTTTGACGTTGAAAAGTTATTAAAACTGATTAGGTTTACTCCCCCAATTCCCAATTTAAAATAATTTTTTTTTTTGTACTTTCAATTTTTATTTTTACCTTGGTTGGTGCAAATAAAAAATAATGATTAAAAAATTTTCAGTTCAAATAAGAAATAAACCAATAATTAGATTAAATTAGTAAAAGTATAAAGGTAAAATTGGAAGAATGCGCAAACTTGCATGCTCCTACAGATATTATGAAACTGATAAATTAAAAAACTTCTGATTTTTAAGAATTAGTAGGAATGCTTGCGAAAGAACCCAAAAAAAGTCTCCAATTTTACAAAAATACCTTTTAAAATTAACTCAATAGTTTAAGAGAAGACACTAAAAATCTTCTAGTTTCTACTTAATTTTCTAAGTAAATTAAAGAACAAAATTAGGATTAGGACCTGAACATATATTTGTCATATAACGGATTAGATTCGGAATAAAATGAAGAAAATTATATAAATTATAGATAAAAAATTCGAACTGATAATAATTAATAAGATTAATAATAAGAATAAACTTAAAAATGGTCTGAATACGAAAAAAATAATATATAGGTTCTAATATTATAAGAAATAAATTACTCTGCTGAAATGGAAACCTAATTAAAAGAAAAAGTTAGAGAATTTAAAAACTATATGAATAAAATACTCCAAGTTTCCTAAACAAAAACGCATCCTCTAAATAAAATACTCAAGAACAATCTAGAAATAAATGAATAGGTCTAATAATTAATCGAAAATTAACAATAAATTCACTTATAAAAAAATAACATATAATAAGAAATTGACTCAATAAATACCTAAAAAAAGATTATTCAACAGTACACAGACTCAATTAAATTTTTAGAAGATTTTCCTGCCGTAAATAACCAATAATAATACAAAAAATTATCAAAAAGCCAAATAAATGCTATCACCGATTTAAGAGTCTAATTAGGGTATTATGACGATTTAAAAAATAGAATTGAATCATTCGGGTATAACAGTTTGGGAAAGCAGGGAGTTAAAGAAATAAATGAGATTATTTTTAACAATTTAGAATTGAAAAACCTCCAAAATTTGTCGCTAAACTATCATAAATCTAACCTTTGTATTTAGGAATACTTATAAATGATTAACTAATTGGGAAGTTGGTAGCTAACTCCATAAATTAGTAAATTGAGTTTGGGGTATAGAAATAATAATTTAGATTAATAAAAAGTAAGTTAAATTATTCAACAGTTATTTGGAACATAAAAATTAGAAAATTTAAAAGAATTAGAATTAGAATTTTAATGGAATTTTTTCAGTGATTTGGAGTTTTATTCTAGTAAATTAACTGTATTTTTGAAACAATTGTAATCATAACAATTGTAAATATAAGAAAATGTTTAAAATCATTAGTTGGAAATAGAAATCAAGTAAAATTATTTAAATTTTTATTAAAATATTTAAGACAATTTTTAAATTAAATTTAGTAAATTATATAGTTTATGTACTAGGATCATTATTTTTTTTGTTTTAAAGTATCTTTTTGTATATTTATTGGATCATAAAATTTTATTAATTAAATTCAAATCATACTAAAATCCTTTCTATAATTTATAAAATAAAATTTTTGTTTGCAAGTTAATAATTAAATAATCATTCAAAATTACTAATTTTTTTCTATTAAAAAAAATGATAAGTTTAAATAATAATAATAATGTAATTCTATAAAAATAGATTATAAGTTTAATTTGTATCAATTAAATTGCATTTTTTTTAGCGAAATAACATTTTTAAATATTTAACAATTTAATTTAGGCAAATAAAATTATATTAATATTTTTTATTTGTCAAAAAGTTGCGATGGTTTTTCGCAATTTTTTTTTAGAGGTTATATTATTTTTATTTATATAATTGTTTAAAAATATTAGAATACTTAATAACATTTTATAACTGCTTTTTTAAAATAAAATGAGTTTAGGAATTTACTTAATCATTGAAAAATAAGTAATAAAATAAACCTCATAAAATAATGAAATCTTTTATATTAATTTTTAAGACAAGTGTCATAATAAATTTTGTGAATTTTTTGACGTTGAAAAGTTATTAAAACTGATTAGGTTTACTCCCCCAATTCCCAATTTAAAATAATTTTTTTTTTTGTACTTTCAATTTTTATTTTTACCTTGGTTGGTGCAAATAAAAAATAATGATTAAAAAATTTTCAGTATCATTATTTTTAAATTTTTTTTTATTATTGAAATTATTGGTTAAATTTCAATTTAAATCTTGGGCAGATATAGTATGCAACTCCCAATAATATTTAATTTTAACTCCGTTCGAGAGTAAATTAGTCAAAATTAATTCACTCCTTGGGCACTAACTGAGTATATTTTTACTGACTTTGAAACCTAAGTTTTATTTTTAAAAAACAACTTTTTAGGAATTTCTAGACTATTATTTCTTCTTAAATTGATGTGAAAATATTTAATTATTGTTAATTAAGACATTTTATGTAATCGATAAATTTTTAAAATTATTTAACAGAATAAAGATGGATAAAAAATCCATTTTTTCTATAATTATAGCAAAAAAAATATAAATTATGTTTTTCAATATACACATTTTTAAAACATTCTAAAATTTAAAATATAAATTATTTATAAATTTAAAATGTTCTAATTACTTAATCATTTAGTTCGTTATACGATTTCTACTTTAATATAAATTAAAATAATATAAAAATTAACTAAAAAATAATCATAATTTTTTGTAAAAAACAACATTAATTAGTATTTTAAAACTACAAACTTAAATTAATATCTTTAAAAAAATTTTCACCATCCTTTTATAATCTGAATTTAACTAATAATTAACAATACACTAAAAATTTTCACATTTTAAAAAAGATTATTTCAAGACAAAATATAAATAAATAAAATAAAAAGAAATATATAATAAATATTATCCATTTAAAAACTATTTTAATTAAGTTATTTAATTTCATTTCAGACAAGAGCAACTAAAAGAATTCAACTTTTACCTATATAACTTAGAAAAACTAAAAATTGACTTAAGTTTTTGCAAAATAAACAATGAAAAATTATCAAAAATATCAGAATAAGTTGCACTTTTAGGAGTCTGTATGCCCAAACTCTCATTTTTAGAAATTTTTTTACGAGGAAATAAAGAAATCACAAATGAAGGAATAAATACTTTCTCTCAAACTCTTGCTAATTCTTCACTTCTTAAAAATTTAAGAACAATTTCCCTCAATTTTAGTTAAATTGAAAATATTTCTGACGATTCTTTAATTTAGTTGTCAGAAATCCTAGTTAGTAAAGGAAAAAACTTAGATGCTGTTTATCTTTATATATAAAGAACCAGTGTTTCTTCTTTAGGAGTCAAAAAGATTTCAGAAATTTTGTGCAAAAAATAACTTTAAAAATTATTAATTGACTTTTCCTTTAATAATTAATTAAACGGGTAGGAAATTATCGATGTAGCTAAAACTTTAACTTAAACTAAAGTAAATTGTTAATTTTATTATTTAAAATTTTTAATAATTTTAATAAAAAGTAGAAAAATTAAAATAATTATGTAATTATGTAATTTCTGAATAAATTATCCCTTTTATATATTTTAATTTTAAAATTAAATTATTTAAATTTTTATAATTAATAGGTAAATAGCTTACCAGGCTCTATAAATCAAACATTATTCCACTAAAACCTAACTGAATTATGTATTAGATTTAATAATAATCCCTCTGAATTACAAATGCTGGAGTTTTTCGATATTCTTACAAATGACAAATTTTTCCCCTCTCTTTCAAGTCTCTAAATATACGCTTATAATAATAAACTAAATGATGATAATTTCCAAACAATTTGGAATAACTTGACCAACCCTCAGTCTCTAACAAAATTAAAATATTTATATTTATTTTTAGCAGGAAGTAAAATATCCCCAGAAAGTTAAGTGCTTGCTTCATTAAAAATAGCCTAGACAAGTAAATTCCAAAATTTAGAGGAACTGCTATTAAGCTATGAAAATGCTGATCTAAACAAGTAAGTTAATAACAGAAGTTGTGCTGTGAACATAGTGTAGAACTTAGTCAACTCAGAAAACCTCAGAAAATTAAAACATTTATCATTAGATTTTCGTAATAATGATTTGAAGGCAGATGGATGCCAATAAGTTGTAGAAGAACTTTACAAACCTAAAAATAAACTGTCTTTGGAGGAAATTAGTCTAAATTTTTGGGATAATGGGATTGAGAAAAACTAGTGTTAAGAGCTTAATAGGTAGTTTAGGAATAGTCTTATAACTGAGTAATTAAGAGTTGCTAATATTTTCTTTGATTTTGTTTGAAAGTTATTTTTATATAATATTTATTCAAATCAACGTTTTTTTATTTAATATTACTGTCAGTTTATATAAATGTTATAAATCCTGTATAAAATTTAAAATTTTTAATTATATTTTAAATTGTATTTCAGTTTCTAGTAACAAATTAAATTTTTTTTTATTCAAATTAAGATTGAAATTTCTTTTTTATGGAGGAAGTTTTTTTGAATTAATAAATATATAAAATTAATTTATGGGCAACTATACATAAAGAGTTTCACCAAAATGTGCAAAAAATTGTTTTCTCACTAAAAAATTAGAATTTTTTAATATTTTATTTATATTTTGGAATAAATTCGTTAAGATTAATTTGTCTATATCAATACATGATCAATTTTTTTCATTACTATAGAATTAATTATTTTTTTATTAACTTTTATGAATTATTTTTTTTTTTTTCTTTATTGTGACTTATGCTTTTAAAATAATTTTTAGCTATTAATAAAACTTTATCTTAAGTAGTTTTTTTTAAGTTTGGTTTTTTTAATATTTGAAATTTAAACCTAGATATTTATTACTATTCAATTTTTATTTTAATTTAATATCCCTAATTTTAGAAAATTTACATAATACTATATTAATTTCTTTATTAAGTATATGGCCTTTTATGATATCTCATATAACAGATGCGTGAAAATTTTTTAAAATTAAAGGCTTTCAAAATCAAGTCATAGAAACAATTTTTTAATATATTTAAAATATGCTAATTTAATTAATAAAATTAATCATTGATGATTTTATTTACAAAAATTAAGGTTTATAACTCTTCTAACATTCAACAGTAAAAATATTTCGGGAAAATTTTTAAAAAATCAAGAACCAAAAATCCAAAAATAAAGAAATATTTATAAAATTTCCTAAAATTTCATAATTTCAAGGCATTTCCGGAAATTTCAGAGTAAAATATAATTTCCATTTTTTTTTAATTATTCAAAATAAATTAGGTCAAAAAAATTTTAAAATAGGTCAGTTGTTTTTATGATGTAGCATAAACTACTTAATAAAATACTTTAAAAATTTTACATACTAAATTTTAAATTTTAAATAACAAAACCTCATTACAACCACTCTATTAGAGTGCATTAAAATTAAAATAATAAATATGGTCTGGCTTATAAAAAGCTATATTATTAAAATATTTTACTATACTATTTAATTTTAGCATTTCATCAAAATTAAACTGGATTACTTATATTATAAATATAGTATTTTATTTTAAAACTCTTACAATTTATTTAAACTTAAATTAATATCATTTTTCAATATTTTTCTAGTCTTTACTTTCAAAATTAATTTTTAAATTTTATAAATATATTGTATAACCTATTTTAAGTAATATGAATACAAACAAATTATGTTTGATGAATTTAATTAATTAAAATTTTTAAATAACGTTATAATTTAGAATTTTCTCTAAAAATATATAATTATGTTTGTTTTATTAATAAATTGTCTGAATAAATAATTTAATAATATAGTATTAAAATCATGACATAAATTTTTATTTTTACAACATTTTTTTTAGTTTTTATTATTAAATAATTTTTTATTAGTTATATTTTTATTTCATGGAGCGTTCACATTCTGCTGAATAAATATAGAAATAAAAAAAATTCCTGTGTAAGATTAAAAATAAGTAAAAAATTTGAAATATAGGGAGAGTAAGTGAAGGGGGAGGTAAGCATTTTAAATTATAATAAAATTTCCAGCCGAATTAATAAGTATAGAAAATATAAAATTCCATAAGCTCACTGAATTCCAACCCTGATTTATTTAAAAAAAGATATCTATATAGTTTATAGATAATATTTAATTATACTGTTACTTAAATATAGAATTAAAATTTTAAATACTATAATACTTTTTTTAAAAAAAAATATTAAGTAAAAAAGTCTCTCGGTCTTCACTTTAGCTTATTTTTTTTTATACATAATTGTTGCCGGCCGAAACAGGGGGCCCCGGGGGCCCCCTAGTCTGGACGGGTGGGCCCCCTAGTCCGGCCGGGTGGGCCCTCTAGTCCGGACTGGGGGGGTGATTACTACAAAAAAAAGCCCCCCTATTTATGACGATTTAAAAAACTTATTATATGACTTATATAAAGTGATTATGCATTATTTTTATATTCGATTTAATAATTTTTATCGAATTTATTAACTTTATTTATACAAGATTTTTACATTTTTATTAACCATAATTCAGTATATTAGTTATGGTGACCATTTTAAAGCTCAAAATATTATTTATTAACTCATATTATTTATGTTATATATTTAATAAATATTAAGCTATTCGGTTTTAGTATAAGTTTATCTCTATTAACTAAATGCCTTAAGTATTAATAGGGTAGAATTTAATTGAAAAAAAATCAAAAAAAAAAATTATAAGCTGATTATTTTTATATAATCTTAAAATATTTTTTGTAATTTTTTTTTTTTCTGTTACATTTTTTCATATTTCTTTTAATTGACGTTCCAATCAATTCATTAACTTAAGGCTTGTAAATTTAATTGTTATATATTTAAAATAAAAACTTATCGAAAATCTAATAGGTTTATAGATATATTTTTAAATTTTTAATTTTTTTTTTAATATTTCTATCATCAATTATCAAAATTTATTAAAATTTTAATTCTTTCAATTATTTGTCATGTAATAATATATTGTATGCCATAAAATAAATTATGAATATTGTTTAAAAATATATGGCTCTTAATTTCTAGCAAAGTAAAACACTTTTTTTAAAGTTTTAATTTGCCAAAAAAATTAATTTCTCTAAATATTATGATAATTTTTACTAAAATTAATTAGATTAATCAGAATTATATAGAATATATATAATTTATATATACTAAAAAATGGAAAATTTTATTAATTTAACCATATTACTAAACTTTAAAATATTAAATTAAATACAAGTTAATAGCCTTTGCTAAATAAGAGCAATATTAACTATTTTCATATTTATTTATCATATAAATTACTATTATTTATTTTTTTAAATATCAAATTAATGATTTTTATTCAATTTATTAAGTTTTAGAATAAGTTTTATAAATCGTCCCAAATAGGGGACCCACCCGTCCTGACTAGGGGGCCCCCGGGGCCCCCTATCTCGGCCTGCAACACATAATGATGAATTTTCTAATTTTAATAAAATAATTTTTATTGAAGAAATCTTTAAAAACAAATAATTTCATAAAAAAAAATAAAACCAATCAGTTGTTAAAATTTTGAAATATTATTATAATATAAAAATTTAAAATATTTTTACTATTTAGTAATTTATTTGCAAGCAATATAAAAAAGGTCAGGCAACTTTAAAACCCATATTCAATAATGAAAAATAAATCTTTAATTAAAATACAAATTTTACTTAATTACATAATATTAATCTAAAATTTTAATGGTAAAAGAATCATTTGAAATTTGTAATATTTCCTAAATATAAAAATTATTTAAATTAAAAATATTGGTATCTTTATAAATTGCAAAATAGCAAAATAAAGTGTTATTATCATTTATAAAATTTATAAAGATATTAATAATTTATTAAAATTAAAATTAGCAATTATAACTATTAATAGGTATTTTCTAGACTTTTATTTTATAATAATATCTTACAACCAGGGGTGTTCCCATTCCACTGAACAAATGGTTAAAATTCCGCTGGCATAATCAAAAAATTGAAATTTAATTTATAGGGGGGGAAGTAAGTATTTTAAATTATAATTTATTTCGGACCTTATTTAAATAATGATAAATATAAAGTTTATAAGTAACACTTAATTACACTATTTCAGAAATATAAAATTAAATATGCACATACAAGAAACATTAAAAATCAGGGGTGTTCCCATTCCGCTGGCTTAATAAAAAAACAATATTTATAGGGGGGGGGGGGAGGTACGTATTTTAAATTAAAATTTATTCCAGCCGACATTTATTAAAAAATGGAACAGCCCTGCTAAAAATGATAAATTTTTTTCATAATTATATATAATATTTCAATTTTTCCTAGCGGAATTTTAGGGGGGGAGGGAACAGCCCTGCTTACAACATATAAATTGTTTTGGTTTAAGCTACATTATCAATATAAGTGACCAATTTGACCAATTTAATGATTTTTATAATGATATTAATTTAAATAATTAAAAAATATGAAATCATTTTTCACTTGGAAATTTTTTAATACATCCAAGGTATCTGAAGAAATTCCGTTTTTGAATTTTAAAAATTTTTGAAAAAATTAACAAAAATATTTATTTTCGATTGTCACGTATTGAGTTAGATATGATGCTTCGACCGAAATTAAATAATCTATATATAATGATATGTTTATTAAAAAATTTATCACTTAATATATAATATAAGATTTTATTTTTTTATAATAACTCTTTAACCTCTCCTAAAATTGTCTTTTTATAAAATTAATCGCTCGCTCTTTAAAATTTATCGTTTTCATGGTTTTTTAAAAAAGAAATGAAAATAATTTGAGATGGTTTATGAATGATATGTCCTGGGACCCCGATCTGGTGCTATAAAAAAAGGAATGAGGATACATTTTTAACACTTTCGTTATTTTTATAAAAAGACAATTTTAGGGTAAAATTTAAAGGAAACAAGGTTAAGGCTGAGCTGAACCCTTAATTTTACATTATATCCTATAAAACACTATATTACACTTATTAATTTTATTATTTAATGAATTTTCATAGATTTTTTTAAATTTTAGAAAAAATTTAATAAATCGCACAAAATAAGGGGCCCATACAACCGACTGGGCATGCAAAAATAAAAAATTAAAAAATATAAAACTATTTAACTTATTGTTCCTATAAATTTATAATAAAAATAAATAATCTTATGATTTAAACTAAAATTATATGAGATCAATTAAGACTCTGTACTATTTGTTTATCAATTTAAAAATGGTTTATTTTAGCCTCATAATGATAATTTGTTAAATAAGACAATTTTTCAAGTAAAATTATGTAATAATTAAATTAAATGTTATTTATAATATCATTTCTAACTAAATCAGGGTTAGAATTCCGTACGCTTATGGAATTTGATATTTTCTAGACTTATAAATTTAAGCTGAAAATAAATTATAATTTAAAATATGTACCTAATTCTTTCCTTCAAATTTTATATTTACTTTTTAATATACAACCAGATTTTTTATCATTTATTTATTTATTTATTTATTTATTTATTTATTTATGATTTTAAATTTTAGAATTTGGCATAATAATAAGATAATGAATGTTAAAAAAGGTAACTAAAATTACATTAAAGCAGAATAAGAACACCCCTAGAATAGATATATAATAAATTAACAATTATGTAATTATAAAAACTAAAAAAAATGCCGCAAAAATAAAAAATTTATGTCACGATTTAAATTTTATACTACCCATTTTTATATAAATTTTATTTTTTTCAAACCCAGTTTTAACTTTTTTTTATCAATATAGAAAATATCACTGATTGAATGATATTTTATAAAAACAAAATAAAAGAATTTTTATTAATATTAAAAAAATTGAACATAAATTTTTATTTAATTCAGTATTTTTATTATTTTTTTTAGTAAAGTTAGAGAAAATTAAAAATTTTTAAAATTTATCGAAAATCTTATATTATTATTAATATTTAAAGTATATTTAAAGAATTATTTTATCTAAAATTTATAAATTTATTAGTTATATATTAGTACCATAGATTAAAATATTACTTTTTATTTTTCACTCCCTTTCGGTGTATAAAAATAGGTAGGTATTTTCTCAACTTAAAAAAAAAATTTCTTTTGTTATTTGAAAGTAGTATAACTTTTTTTATGTTAAATGTAAAATGTAAAATATAAAATTCAAATTTCAAATTTCTTTAAATTCTAGACGTCTTATTATATTGTTATTTTTCTTAATTATGTAAATTTAATCTATTTAAATTAAATAATTTATATTATACATTAAATTAATTATTAGAATATACAAAAAATACTAGCAAATTTCAGAAAAAAGTTAAAACCTTTTATAATAATAATAGTTTAATAATATTAATTTTTATATTTTTTATAATAAAACAAATATAATAATAATAATTATAATGAATGATTTATTAAATTAATCTTAATTAATAATTATTGGGGCTATAATAAGGTGCCCAATTTTAATCAAACTGATTTTTTATATCCTTTATAATATATATAAGCATTCATTCAAAATAAAATTATACTTTAAAATCAATTATATTTTATAAGACAATTTTAAAATTAAAATATTTTATATAATATCTTAAGATATAAAATTATAAATTAAAAATAAAATGACAAACATTTAAATAATATCAAATTTAATAATACATAATTTTTATATGTAAAAAAAACTATCTTTTTATTTGTTTCTGATATTATTAGTATTTATATATATATATTTAAATTAAATTTTTGAAATATATATTTATTTTAATGTACTATAAACAAAAAAAAAAAAAAAAATCATCAAATGGCCTAAGATCTAAAATACCGTCTATAAATAAAATATGAATTCATTCCTATATAAATTCAATATATAACAATATAAAATATATTCTTTCTCATAATTTCCTTAAATTTTACATCAAAAAAGAAATTAAATACAATACAAACCTAAACCCTAACAAAAAATTCTAAATAATTAATATAAAAAAAATAAAATAAAATCAAAAGCAATAATAATAAAATAAAAAAAAAAATGTTAAAAAAATTAGTCTTAATCCTAGCCCTTTTCGTCGCCCTCATTTCCTCTCAAGCTTGTCCTTATTGTACCAATTATTATATGTACTGTATGAGAGACGCCGAATGCAGAGTAACTATAGATGAATTACCTAAATGTGCTAAAGAAAGAGGTTGTGATATCCCCATGGAAAATAATAATAAATAATGGAGTGATTGTTATAGAAATTAATGTAGCTATTTAGAAAACCCCAAATATACTGCATTTGACGAATGTATTCTTGAAAGATGTGTTTATTTCTGAGCAACTTAATTTCCGATAATTATTAAAAAAAAGAATCATATTCCTTTTAAAATAAAATTCTTATATCATTAGAAATTGAAAATGGAATTTATATAATTTTTTATTCTTCATTTATTAAATATATATATTATTAATCATATATATATATTTCATAAAGTTATAGTTTATTACTAAATAAAAATGAATAAAAATTTAAGCAAAAACTGCTTTTAGTTCTATTTCTATATTTTTATATTGTTTATATTAAATACTTGAATATAATAACTTTTATAACTTTATCAATAAAAAATAAATTTTTTTTATTTTTTTGTAGTTTAATTATTATGATATAAAATAAATATGATTCAAGTATAATTTAATTTATTCACAATTATTAAAATTTTTAAATAGAGTAAAAAATTGTTTAAAATTAATT
>LDAU01000140.1:0-164732 GCA_001447515.1 Pseudocohnilembus persalinus
AATGTTGAAGTTATGAATTTCATAGTAATTTATAAATTTTAATTGATCTTATCTATAAAAGTAATTGAAAATTTATTTCAGCCTACAATATAATAATTTAATAATAAATTTTTTTTATAGATTTGATTATCTAAATAAATTTGCTATTGATGCCAATTTTTTATTTAATAATTATTTCTTTTAAATTTTACTATGCTTAAATAATAAAAATTCTTAAATTTACTTTCTTGGAAAATATTAAGGAAGTATTATTTTATCCTTTTACAGGTAAATTTTAATTTCTATTAAAAATAATGGTATGCTTGTTGTGTATGTTTTATTTATTTTTTAAAAAGATATAATATTAAGTCTATTTTTTTTTATTCTTATAAGAAATATTTAAATGATTTGATTTATTTGTAAAATTCAAAAATAAAAAAGATTTAAAAATAAAAAATAGAATAAATATTATAATGAGTTATTTGGAAGAGTAAAATAAAATTTATCAATATTATTAAAGACAAGTATAACAAAATCCAAATCTAAATGAAATATTCAAATAAATTATCTTGTAATAAACAATTACTATGAGTGGTTTGTAAACTAAGGTAATAAAATATTTTTTTTTATATATAAATAATTTAATTCTAATTTATTAAAAATTTTTTATAAATTAATATATATTTAGGAATTTTAAAGACAAGAATAAAGAATATACCATTAAAATAATCCTTAAAAATTACCTGTAATTAACCCTGTTTTTTTAACAAATTGTTTGTGCGTTAAAAATCAAGAATCAAGAAGAATAGAATTATATTACTTGTTATCTCTAATAGCTAATAATGAATTAAAATAATGTCCTCTTTGTTTCCAAAACATTTAAATAAATCATACTGGCGAAATAAAATATGATTTTAATTATGCCATGCTCTTTTCGGAATATTTTTTTACCTACAAATAGTTATATAATTTTAGTAATTAAAATATATCGTTTCCTTTATAAAATTATAAAATGTCTATGTTAAGTAAAATACTAAAAGATATCGGATAAATTGTTTCTTTATACAAAAAAAATGAGTAATATATATAGTCTTAAATTGATTTTAATCAACGTGCCATTTGTCCTTTCAGCAAAAAAAGATTATATATTCCAGTAAAATTAAATTCTTGCAAAAATCACCAATACTATGATTTAGTATATATTTTGGATGCTTTAACAAATTAAAAAATACAACATATAATTTGTAAAGACTGTAATTATAACAGTGGTTGCATCCAAGCATTTAATAAAGAGGATTTAAAAAATCTTTTTATTGATGAAAATTATATGAATGCTTTAAAATAGTATCCTATTTACCAAACCAATATTTAAGAAAAAGAATATACCTTCATTTACAAAAATGAATTTAATTTAAACGAATCAATGATATATTCCATAAATCAAAATTGTTAATAGATATATGATAATTCTTTGAATGAAAATACTGATTAAAATTTCATTGATTAAAATAATTAATAAAATTAAAAAGTTAAGGAAATAAATATTTTTTTTTTATCTGAAAAAAAACAAAAATTCCCTATTTAAACACCAGTTAGGTGTAAAAATTGTTTTAAAAATAATCAAATGCAATGCTAAGATTTAATGTATATTGTGAGTTTGATAATTTGTAAATCTTTAAATATTTGCTAATTGTGCTAATTCAATTTTAAAGACCCATATAAATATTTAGAAAACTTAAAAGTAGATTTTAAATAATTTAATGCCATTAATAGTTTTTATTTATAAGGTGATAAAATTGGTTTTGACTTTCAAGAATAGGAATATATCAATTATAAAGAATTTAAAAAATAATTCATACTTTAAAACGAAAAAATAACACTGAAAAACAATAAATTTTATTAAGACAACATTAAAAATCGTAGAAATGTGCCTATTAATTTTTAATGTATATTAAGCAAAAAAATTGTAGAATGTAATAAAATTCATAAATATTTAATCATAAAATAAAAATTTAAAATTATATTTAAATTTAATTTAATATAGACCCTGTTAGAGGTATTAACTGTAATCACGCAACTTGCTATGATTTAGAAACTTTAATAGAAAAAAACATATAAAAGTGTTTTGAAGATAATTGTAATGAATAATTAACTATAAATGATATAAGAATTGATGAATTAATTCAGAATCTTTTAACTATTAATGCTGATAAAAATGAAGAGTTTTATTATGACTTATAAAATAATGAAAAAATATTTATGGAACCTTAATAAACTCCCAGAAATTCAATAAATTTTAATAATAATCTTGTTAGTTCTTTGAACTTTGCTAATTAAAATAATAACGGTTCTTAAATATTAGATAAAAACTAACCAATTTAAAATTATGCGAAAAGTTTAATCGTACAAAGAGGTGGTTAATCATCCCCGAAAAATAATAGACAACAAATATTTAAAATGAATCAAAGAGGAAAATCAAATCAAAAAAAGGTTAAATATCATTTTATTCTGCATATTCATTATTTATTATTTATTTACTAAATAGGTTTAATAGTCCAATAAGTCACCTATAAATAATTTGCAAAATAATTTATTTTAATCTTAAAACTATAACAATACATAAAGTAGTTTTAATAACTAATAAAGAATAATTAAAGTTAAGAATGATGATATGAAAAATTCAAGAGAGACCAACAAATTAAATTAATAATTAAATTAAATAAAAATCAATGGAACTCTTAATGAAAATTAAAGATAGAATTAAAATGGTAACTACAGATTATACTCTAGTCAAATTAATTAAAATAATTAGAATTAAAACTATAATTAACCCAGTCAACCTAATCCAAAAACATAAAATTATATGAATTAAAATAGTTAAGATATTTACGGGTTTTAACCTTAATAAAATTAAAAAGGCGTTAATAGTCCACAAAGAACATCATAAAAATATTAATAAAATCATGATTATTTACAAAACTACCAAAATTAGAAATCATAAAATATTTTGAGATAATTAAGTTAAACGACACCATTAAATGATTAATAATTAAAACTTAAATAATTATAAGCTTAGTAATATTAGGATAAAGAAAGTGAGTTAATTAAAAAATAATAATTATAAAGATAATAATAAGAAGAATTTGAAAGAAATCAAAAAATTAAGGAAAAAGAAGTCTTACAGATAGTTAGTGATTGTATAAAAGAATAGTTGAAAAATTTTAGTATTGAAAAACATGCCGAAATTAAAAGAAAAATTATTTAATAATTAGAATAAAATATTAACTGAAAATTTAAAAATATTAATTATTTTTGTTATTAATTTTATAAATAAATGACCATTTTTATAATTTTAAGTTTTGATTAATTTTTAAAAAAGAATTTATTATTGAGACAAACAAATAAGTATAATTAATTTTAAGAAAATATTTTCTTTTCTTTTCTATTTAGAATTTAATTTTTATAATTTTTCTTGTTAAGATAATAAAATTAATATATATAATTTGAAATTATAAAACATATTTATAAAAATAGAATATTATTAAATAAAAATTAGAAATATACTCCTATTCTAAACTATAAAATTAAAAATGTAGGTACTAAAAAATATAAAATTTATAGTGAATTCCTTAATATATACCATATTATATTAAAAATTAAGAAATTTAGTTAAATTTATAAATGTATCTGTAACTAAAACTTAATTTAATTTATTATCTTATAGGATATTAATTGTGAAAATCATTGTGAAGACGAATTATTATAATCATAAGAATTTAAAGATAAAACAAACTTGATTCATAAAACTGAGTAGTATTATAACGATGACAATGCAGATGAATAATATTCAAATGATAATTATGAAAATTAATCTGTAAATTTAAATTAAAATCATATTTTACTTTCAGACTATTTAAAAAATGATAATTTGGAAGAAGAAATAAAAAAATTATAAATACTAGCTAATTCTGAAAATCACAGATCTTCAAGAACTGGGCAGAGAAAAAAAAGACTTAAACAATAAAATTAATAAAATAAATAAATAAGTGCTATCGATAATATAAGCTAACAAATATAAAGCGAACATTTGATTTAAAAAGATTAAAGTTTAAAATCAAAATAAGATAAAATTTAAGACAAAGATTATTGCGACAGTAATGATAAATAATTATTAAAATTAAAAAAGTAAAATTAAATGAGCGATTAGTTAATATGGAATACAGAGCCAGATAATTAAAATTAATTTTAAGACAAGATTATGACAAATGAAGAAAATAAAAGTTTTTATAATGAAATTAATTTAGAAAATCAAGTTCAATATTTTACTCAAAGAAATAAAAAAGAGTACAAAAAAAATACTTATTAATTTTTTTATTAAAAAATTATAAAAATGATAAAAAAAATTATTTTATTATAATAATTTTTATAAATTAAAAAGCGAAAATAAAAATGAATCCGATATTAATATTTAATATGTTGATAAACATAAAATAGATTTAAAAGTTATGTAAAGTGAAAGGTATTAGGTAAATTGCGATAAATTGTCTTAATCTTAACTCAAAAGATAATAAAAAACTTTTTCGTAAAAAAAAATTAAAATTTTAATAAAAGAATATATTTTATTTAAACTAAAATAAATTATTTTAATTAAAAAAATCCAGAGCAAGTCAAAATGAATAGACCGTCATTTTAAATTAAAAGTATAAAAAAAATGAAGAAATTTTATTTTTAAATAAAAATCTAGACGAAAACTAAGATATAACAAGGTAATAAGTAAAAATTTTATTAATTAATGCATATTTTTATAAAAATTTTAAAATTAGAATAAATATGGTGGATAGCGATGAATAAAAAGAAATGTAAATGGAATTATTAGATGTTTAAAATAAAGAATATAATAATGAATAAAGTTATTTAAATATAAGCCAAAACAATTCTTCCATATGTAAATACCCGATAGACTCAGAAAATGAGAATAACACAGAACAAGAATTCAATTCAAATTTCAATTTCAAAAGGAAGTCATAATTCAGAAAAAAATCAATTAAAAATATTGTATCCAAAATTCAAAATGACAAAGATTAATAATCGAAAACAGAAAGTTAAAATAACAGCAGCAACATATGGGACGAAAATAACTATGAAAAATTAACAGAACCTGTAAAATTATTAGAAAAAATATAATTATCTAGAAAAGATTCAGAATCTCTTCCGTCAATCCACTCAGACAGCGAACTTTAAAATAAAAACAATGATAAAATTTAATAAATAAACAATAATTTTTAAAACATAAAAAAAAGCCAATTTCACCACATGGAATCAGAAAATTTCTAATCCGAAAAAATAAAAGAAAAAACATATGATGATGATAATATCAATATTAACAATATAAATAAGATAATTAATAAAAATAATAATATAAATAATAATAATAACGATGATGATGATAATTTAGAATATTACACCGATAGATAAATAAGAAAAGTTAAATTAGATAAATAAAAAAAAAATATAGACAGAAATTTTAGATTTACACATAATACTAGTAAAAAAATTAAAAGTTTGGGTGAATGTCATGCTGAGCTTAAACTTTCAGGAATAATGGACGGATTTAAAAAAAAATATATGGTTCTTACACATGTAATTAAAAAAAAAATAAAAAAATATTATAATAATTATATTAAAATAATAAAAGTTGTTTAATTTAATATTATTATTAATTATTTTTAAGGAAAAACTTTACTTTTTTTCAAATTCTTAAAGGATAAGAGTTACCAATGTAGTTTGTTTTAGAGCTTATTAGGTTAAAGTTTAAGTATAAAATTTAAATTAATTTAATTTTATTTATTTTTATTTTAATATATTATTTATTTATTTTTATAATTCTTAAATTAAATTTATTAAGCTCCTAAAAAATGTAATTTAATTGACACTGTGCTAATTTAATAATAAAAAATGGGAAATAAAATTTGATAATTAAGAATTAGCGGAAAATTGGTGTATTAGCATAAAAGAAATAATAAAAAAATGTTATCTTTATGATGGATTTGGTATATTAAAATAATTTAACAAAACATATTATAATGAAGATATATTAACAGAAATTGAATTCAAAAGATTTTGTGAAACCGGTGACGTTCTTTTATTTGAGTAAATTAAAAAATTAAAAAAACAATTAAATTATTTTTAAAAATTACTTTTACATCATTTTTCAGAACTGATAATATTGGTGCAGTATTATAAAGAAAAGTCACAAGAAGTAAATATGGTAAGAAAAAATAAATAGAAATTAAATTAATTTTAATTTTTAAATTATAATAAAATTAATACTTATATGTTATAATGTAATATTAATTCTTTAATAATAAAATTAAATATGTATAGATCATGTTGGGATAGTTGTTAGATTTTCAGAAAATGATGTAAGAGTTTTTGATGCAAATTGTGATACAGGGGTTACACTTATGCAATGGGAACAATTTATAGATGAAAATGATCTATATACGAAGTAAATTAACTTATTAAATAAATTAAATATAAATTTTTATTTAACTTCACAAATATTTTAATTTATAAATAATAGAGTTGCTATAAGAAGATTAATATATTCTAAAAAATCTGAAGATGCATAACCTATGCTAATGAATTTAATGGGGGTATTTATTAAATAAAATATAATAATAAGCTATTTACTATAAAAAATATTTATAAAACTTAAAATTTAAAAAGGAAACCTTAGGAAAAAAATACGGAATATCGGTTTCAAAATTACTAAACGTGCATAAATAATATATGACCTCATAATAAAACCAGCAATTCATAGAAAATTTTGAAAAATTAGACCCCAAAGAAAAATTAAAAATATAAAAAATGGCATAAGAAACTGCCCTTAATACAAATAAAGAGGAATATTTCTGCTCAGAAATTACTGCTATATATTATAAAAGGCTCGGAATTATGAGTCCAACAATTCCGCCTTGCCAATACTGGCCAGTTAGTTTCACGCAAAATAGAAATTTACAATTGTTAAAAGGGGCAAAATTTGGAAATGAAATCTCAATTTTACTAAATCGACACAGAGACCCTTTTAATGTTAGCTTTGAGTGAAATTTAATAATTTTATAATTTTAAAAATATTAATTTATTAAAAAAATCGAGTTTATTGAAGGGTCTAATATTATATATTTTTCCTTTAGAACTTAATTATTAAATACACTTATATATTTATATATCTATAAATAAAAAAATTTAAAATTGTATATATAAAATAGTTTTAGAGTATATAATTAAAAGATTATGCGTTTTATAAAATTATTTAATAATTTATTTTTTAAAATAAATTTATATTTTTTATCATTGTGGTAAAAAAATTTCTTTGTATAATTAAAAAATAAATATATTTATAATATTTTTTTATTAAGTTTTTCTGCGAAATAAAAAGGAATTATATTAAGACTAAGTATATTTTATATCAAATAAATTAATAATAAAATTTTTACATTATTTTATTTAAACATTTCGTCAATTTAAAAATAATAATTCTTAAATTCCTAAAAATCAATAAATAAAAAATCAAATTAGTAAAACAATTAAAAAAAAAATAAAAAAATATATTATCTATAAATCCTAATACCAAACAAAAATAATAATTAATAAAATTTTAATGTATTAATAATAAGACGATATTTAAAACGCAACTACTCAGTTTTAAGATTTGGTAAATTAACTCACAATTAATTCATCTAACTTAAATTATGAAGAATCTAAATAAATTTATTCTTATCTGAAATTACTTTGCAAAAATAAAGTAAATTTACAAGTAGATTTAATAGAAGATATGGCACCCGTTTTTTAATGTACAATTTGTGAAAATGAGTTCGTTGAGTACAAATTGTTAATTCAATTATATAATAATTAAGAAAATTAGTAAATAATTGAGTACTTTTGTGAACAATGTATTTTGAATACCTTAAAATAAAAAATTGAAAAATTTTCAATAAGAGATTAAAAAAAACTAAGAGAAATTAAATAATATGACATTCTGAATAATATAATTTTTGATTAATTAATTATTCCAAAATAATAAATCATTTTATAGTTCTAAAGTGCAAAAGATTTCTACTAAAAATATAGTAAAGAATAACACTATACATGTAAAAATTGTAAAATGTTAACTTGTATGAAAATTCCCTATTTACCTTAAAGAATGAAATGTATGGAAAAAGATTGTTAAAAAGAATATTGTAAAAAAAAAACCATTTTTCATAAGTTAATTTTCTTGTCTAATTAATTAATAAAAACCTATTATTTATTTCTTAACATATTAATTTAAGCATATAAGGAAATTATTTTTAAATACTTTCCTTTTTTAAAGGTACCATTTGTTTTCAAGAGCATAAAGAATCGGAAGATTGCAATAAAAGTTATGAGAAAATTGTTTAAGAAGTTCTTATACAAATTAAAATGGAGTTAAAATAATATGGTTAATTTTAAGACACCTTTATTAGAATTTGTATTGAATGCAACACTGTACTTGCCAAAAGTAATAGTTCAGAATGTGATTAACTTAAATGTCCTAATTGCTTTTAGTTATATTGTTTTGATTGTTTAGCAGATTAAAATTAGTATATTATTTTTAAACTTAAAAATCCTTAAAATTATCTTTTTTTATAATTAATATATGAAATTAAATGTTATTAATAGAATTAAAAAGCATTCAAATATCTACCATAGAAGTGACTGCACACATTTAAAAGATAATTAAGAGAGTATTTAAAATTTGTATAAACTTGAAAAAAGATAGGTATGTAGAAAAGAATAATGTTAAGATGATAGAACATCATGTATAGTTATGGGCCATAATTGCATCGAATGTTTAAGATTTGAATATAAGCAAAAGCACAATAAAGTGCGGTTATCGTGAGATTATTATATAATATTCGATATATTAAGATAATGAGTGTATCTTTAAATAAAAGAAATAAAATTTTTTATTAATTTAGAGAATTTAAAAATATTTTTACATTTTTTCCCAGCCATTGGTCAGGTATTCAAGGATGTTAAAACAATAATTTTGTGAAATTTATAAAGATAATTATATTAAATATTTTCATACGACAAATTTTATTTAAAATAATAATAAAAAATAATTTTTTATGTTATGTTAAAAAAAAAAAGAACTATTTTTTGTAAACTTATAACGCTATAAAAAATGTGGCATAATTTTTTATTAAAATACATTCATATAATTAATATATCCAATGAAATTAAAAATCTTCGAAATACCGCGCTTTGTCATGCTACTTTAAATCATGTAATATAATAAAATACAATATAAAATATATATATATATTATAATATTAAAATATTTAGTTTATTTTCTCATATACTTATAAATAATAATTTAAAAGAATAGTGAAGGAGATCAACCATGTAAACTTCCATAATAAAGTTATGAAAAGTTGATGACAAATTGGTATAAAAAAATTGGGTTGGATGAAATGGATTAAATAGAGGAGTGGGAAAAAACTATTTTTAAATTTTTTTTATAAACAAAAAAAAAAATAATTGAGCAAATAGAAAATTAAAATGAAATATAAGAATATTTAGAGAAAATTTAATGTTAAAGTCAAATTTTTAAAGCCTGAAATTTATAATTTAATTATATATAATTTTATAATTTTTAACCATAAAATTATTTTTATTTCTATATATATAAATCTAAATTTATTGAAAAATTATCATTCATTTTTTTCTTACTTATGTTCTTATTAAAGATCATTAACATCATTCTAATTTTTTAAAGTAACTTATTCTGTACCTATCTCTTATTAAGCTTCTTATTTAAAATTTTAAAAATTATTCAATAATTCAAATGGATTCAGATAATTTGCTTAATCATCTTTTGTTGCCTAATTAAACAAATCTTTATACACTTTTTAAAATTGCTATAATTATTTTTAATCATTAAAATCAATTATAAATTCATAATTATCTTCAATTTGTATTGTTTAGTTTTCTTCTTTATTCTACATTTTTTCAGAAATTTCATCGAATAATTTATCATTATTTTCTTGTTAAATTTATTAATCATCTTAATTCATATCTTCATCATCTTAAATATATCCTTCTTATTAATCTTCCAAATTTCTTATACATACCATATAATTTTCTCCTTGTTTACCATGTGAAATTGTATTTACATATAAAAAGTATATAATCAAATTTTCATTAACTTTTATTATCACACGTGAATTTGATAAAATTATTTAAATTTCTTCTATATCATATTCTAAACCGTCTTCATTGCATAATGTAATTTATTTTGCATCAAATTAATATTTAATTATCTCATTTTCTTCAAGCTCAATTTTGTTTTACTCCATTTTATTTTAATTTTTTTTTTTTTCTTAAATATTTTTTGTCTATCTAAGTCAAATTTCTAATTCAAATACAACTAATTCAATATTTTTTTAAAATATAGATTTTATAGACCTTGAATTATAATTATTTTTAAATACTATAATAACTTTAAAATTGGAAGTATATAATTGAAGTAGAAAATTAAATAAAATATAATTTGAGATAATTAATTTAACTATCAATTTATCAAAGTAACAAAATATAAGGATTTTATCAATCCCTTATAGTAAATCCATTTAATTCTTCTAAAACTTTTATTATTGCTTAAGTTCCATCCTATATTTATTAAAATATTTTAAAATAGGATATTTTATTGCAATATTTATATTGGAATAAAATAATTTATATTATATATTTAAAAAATTACTTTTCCTGCACCCTTTTCAACCAATCTTTAATAAAAAGTTCTAGATTACTCTAAACCAGGTAACTTCAAATTCATTTTCTCGCATTCTTTAAGTGCCAAATCCATATCTTTAATAAAATGTTCAACATAAAAACCTGGCTCAAAATCTCCTAAATAAAAATTAAATAACATTAATTTTACCATATATTTAATATATTTAAACATTAAAATTAAAAAATGAAATAAAAAATAATAAAACATTAAAAACTTAAAAAATATATAATATAATATATTTCTATATAAATATAATATACTCTATTATATTATAATATAATATAAATATAATATATAATATATAATCTCACCTCTAACCATTCTTGGCCCCAAATTCATTAAAGCAGAACTTCCAGCACTTCCATTTTTAATTATATCTATAAATCTATTAAGGTCAAGTCCTGCCTTATGTGCATATAATAGTCCTTCAACTGTAGCTATCATATTAGAAGCAATGACAATTTAATTTCCTAATTTACAATGTTATCCCATTCCAGCTTCGCCTATATAATTTATGTTAGAAGCGTAACAATTCATAGGTGTTTTTAAATCTTCCACTGTTTTTTCAGGACCTCCGCACATAATTGTTAAAGTTCCTTTTATCGCTCCTAAATTAAAAAAAAAAAAATAAGTATAAAATTAAAAAAAAAAAAAAATAGGTATAAAAATTTATTAAAACTTATAAAAAATTTAATATAATAATGTAATTAATTATTATTATAAGAATAACGTTTGATTTTCTTAAATTTATTATTATTAAAAAACTTCCTTTATTTTTTTTACTTTTTTTTTAATTTTAATTTAACTATTTTTTTATTCATAAAATAATAATAAATAAAATATAAAATTTAAATAATTATAATAATATTTTTATTTATTTATGATATCTTAAAACTTTTAATTACCAATATCTCCCCCTGTAACCGGTGCATCAACACTTATAACTTATTTTTTTTTTAATTCTTAATATATATGCGCCGCCAAATCAGGAGAAGAAGTCGTGTGGTCTACAATAATTTATCCCTTTTATAAATGAGGATAAAGTTTTTAAAAAACCATATTTTCTACGTCTTCTGGGTAACCGAGCATTAAAAATATAACCTTAGATTTTTTAGCTATTTCTTCTGGTTACATAAAATTTGCCCCTAATCCCTGTAATTCTTATGCCTTTGTTGCAGTTCTGTTAAAAATATTTAAATCAAAATTTTTGTGAATCAAATGTTTGCACATATTTTTGCCCATGACCCCGGTTCCGATCCAGCCGATGTTTTTAAACATTATTCTCAAATTTAAATGATTTATAATTTATTTTATTTAGGTTTTAGTTTGGTTTCTTAATTTTATTTGTTCTTCTTTTATTTTATTTATTAATTACTTTTTTTTCAAAATTATTGAAATATCTTCTTTATTATTCCTATTGTTTCTAATAACTATTATTACAATAAAATTATAAATAAAATTTCTTATATTAAAACATCTAATCTTATATATATATAAATGACTATATGAAAACAATTTTACATAAAACTACATTCTTGATTTATAATAATTTTAAATAATTTAATTTATAATATTATAAATATAATTTTTTTTTTTTAATATTTTAATTCTATAACATTATTACTAATTTTATTGTTTTTATTTTTTTTTATTCAATCACTAAATAATAATTTAAAATTTAAGTAGAATTAGATTTTTAAAATAAAAAAAAATGTGCGAACTCTTAGAAAACTATAAAGATTGTAAAATTACACTAATTTTCATTTTATTTATATATTTTGTTCACAAAAGATCCATTAAAAATATTTAAAATTAAATTTAGAGATTATTCACTTAACTCAATCTGAAGAGCAAGAATTTAAAAATCAATAAATAAAATTTGAAAAAGAATATAATCCCAAATTCTCATAAAAAGATATTCAATTATTTCAAGAACACTAAGAAATAAAATTAGAAAAAGAGATACTTAAAAGTATGCTTATTTAATTTAGAATAATTTTTAAAAATTTTATTAATTTTTTCAATTAAAAATTATAATTTAATAGATGATATTAGTAAAGTTTATGAAAAATGGGACATGTTACAAAAACAAAAAATTTATAAAAAAAAATTTTTATTCATTACTTACTATAAAATAGAAAAAGAGAAAATTCAGTCCGTTTTTAATTAACTAGGCGAAACATTATTCAGCCAAATTTTCCAAAGTATATACAAAAAATTTAATATAAACTCTAAAAAAATAGAATCAATTTATCTTTAAAAATAAAACAATTTTTTATTATCAATATTAATTATTTATTAAAATAGAAATAAATTCATATTAATCTAACAAACTTACCATTAACTATAATATGGGAGATTTTAACTTAAGAAACCTTATAGACTATTCAATATAACTTAATTTGTAAAAATAAATTTACAATAATATATGCAATATATGATTATAATATTAATTTAATTAAGTATAAAATTAAAAATATATATAAAAAGTATTTGGTTCAAAAATCCAGAATATCTTAACTACATATGTTATAAAATTTTTGAAAACATAACTACCCTCTCATAAAATAAAATATACCATTCTAATTTAAGTGTATAATATTTAATTTTAAATATAATATTTTTTAATTTTAATTCCAAATAAATATTAATACTAAATTTTTTCATATTAATAGCCTGAAAATATTTCTTTCGATTTTGATTAGGGATCAATAAACAACTATGTGCTTAAATTTATGGATTTGGTATAAATATTAATTTTTTGCTTTAAATATAAAGTATTTATTAATTTTAAAAAAGGGGAGTATTAGTCAAAATTATAAATAATTAATTTCAATAAATATGACATATTATCCTCCTTTACAAAAATTTAATGTGACTAAAAATCATGAATCTAGAATATTAGCAGATATATACAGTTTAGGCAGAATCATATAAGAAATTTGTTTAGCTAGTATATATACTTATTAAAAACCCTATTTAAGTTATAAATATCCAGATTTTAACAGTTTTAAATAGGAATTTTTCTAAAATAATTCACACTCCATTTCAAAAGCTTTAAATTTAATTAAAATATACTATAGTAAAGATATTTATGAGGTAATTGTAATGGCATTGAAATTATCATACTCAGTTAATGATATTGAAAAATATGTATTAAGGGTTAAAAAAAATTCAAATAGAAAAGGATTTTTCGATATTTCTTATATAATTAAACAAGGGAACAATTAAGACATAAATGATATGGTAAATAAAATAGGTAAAAAATAAATTAATCTAAAAATTATTTTACATTTTTTCCCAACATTTATTCAAATTTTCATTAGAATCTATCAATTATACCGAAAAATTTAGTTTATTTGAAGATTTAGAATGGAATTTTCCTGGTTTATCATTATTATACCAAGAAATAAATTAAAATATAGTGGATTTCAGTGATAATATCTCTAAATATGGGTATCTTCTAATTTAAGAAGCTATCATTTTATAAAAAATTGACAGATTAAACAATTCTATATTAATAAAATACCTTGTAAATTTGTAAAAGGAAGAAAAATAATTAATAAGCATTTTTCGCACAAAATCAACTAATTAATTTTAAATCAATACTAAGTTTATTTTTCAAGTTTTGTTCAAAGCAAATTTATTAAATTAGTATTATTTCACAATTTAACAGATTGATAGAATTTTAGAAATCATTTAAATAAAAAAATTATCCCAAAATTGTTAAAATATAGTAAAAATTGTTAAGAATTTATACACAAATAATAATTAAAATAATAACCTTTAATAATAATAAGTACAAACTATAATATAGTAAATATCAGATATTATATAAAAAGAAAAATTAGAAGATTCCAAAAATTTATTTATTTAACAAATATTTGATGTAATAATGATATTCTTATCTTTATTTTGGAAAAAAAATTCAAAAACAACTGAGTGCTTATCAATAATTAAATTATTTTAAAATCTTATAAAAACACATAAAATAGGAAGTAATTCTTCGATAAATTTATTTTATAAAATATCCTACGCTCATTTTAAATTGCTTGAAAAAAAAAACTTAGATAATAAAAATAATGATAAAAACCAAATTATAAGTTAATTATAAATCCATTTTGATGATGCGGTCTAAATTTGCCATAAAATATAATTTTAAGGTATTAAAAGTAGTTATATTATAAAATATTTTGTTTTAAATAAAATCTTATAAAAATTTCAATTAATATATAGTTCCTTAGTTGTAAAATTTATTAAATGAATGTCTAGCAGAATACTATTTAATAAAAAAAGATTATTTTAAATCAGACTAAAATCAAATATAATCAGGGCAATTTTTAGTATAATTAAATTATTATGATTCTAAATTATCTAAGTAAATATAAATCCTAAACCTTTAATCATAATATGAAAATTATTTGGAAAAAATTTTTATTTTTAATTACTAATAAAACGAAGAAAATGTAATTTTTATATTTAATTTTTATATTATTAAATTTATTTTTTAAATTAATTCCAAAATTAAAATTTATGCTTATAGATATTACAATACTTCCGAAAAAGATTTGAAGACTTGGATTAAAATAATACAAATATCTATAAAATCAAATAGGAAATATAGTTAATTTAGTGCTATAAATTTAAAGTTTCCACATATAGATATAAAATCAAAGATAAAGTTAATTTTATAGTTTAATTTTTAAAAAAAATATAAGAAATTGAAAATTAATATTTAGAAAAATAAATTTCTAATAAAAATAAATTATATCTATTCAGTCACTATTTAAAATTAAGTCTTTTACAGTAAATCAAATAATTTCTAATTTTAAATTTTTTATTTTTTGTAATTTTTTTATATATTTTAACTATTTAGGTATTTGTAAATGAATAAATATGATATAAATTTTATATAAAATTATATAAATTACCTTAAATAGCTATATAAAGAGTAGTAAGAGCAAATTTAAGACATAATAATTTTAGAAATTTTGATTAAAATTTCAGATGATATAAATGTGTCTATTATAGACCTTGTTTAATAACTAAAAGATAGAAATATAATCTAAAATGATAGTTTAAAAAATATTAAAAACTTTTTGACCGAATTTTAGTAATAATATTAATGAATAATTATAGTTTATTATAGAATAATTTTATTGTATTGTATTAAATTTAATTATATTAAAATAGATAGTATTAAAGAAACTTAAAACTCATTTATACTTTAATTTTATTATTTTAAATTAATATTGTGAAAATTATTTAGTCAGTAAATAAAAAATTAAGAATAATATTCATGCTAAATTTGTTAAAAAATTTATAAAAATAGAAACTTTCAGATATAAAAATATTATTTATATGTATATTAATTTAACATACACTACAAGAATGAAAAAAATAATCAGATTTCTAAATTTCACTGTGTGTTATTTTTATAAAAGTTAAATTAATTAAAATATTCTTTTTATTCACTGTATTTTCTAATCTTATAAAAAAATTTCATTCAATTAGTGAATTTTAATTAATTATTTACTAACAAAATAATATAATGAAAAAACAAAACATATATTTAAAAAAAGAATTAAATAAGAAAGAAAATTAAAGAACAATTTTATATTTATAAACACTTTTTTTGAAATATATATAAGAAATAGAGTACCTATACTTTTTATTATATATTATTTTATAATTAAATTTTAAAAATTTAATAAATCTTAAAAGGGGGGCAATTAGGTCTTATATTCACATTAATATATTTATAAAAGAAAGACTTTATCTAACCAGCCTTTTAAATAATTCACTTCAATTTTCAAAATATAGTAAAATTAAATTATTTTTTGTAGTTTAAAACTAAAATAAATTTATTTTAATGCATTTGGGTTGGGCTTTCTAAATATTAATTAGTTTAAAAAGTAAATAAACTTGTTTATTATAATTATTTTGTGGTAAGAAATTTTATTTAAATGAGCCTTTTCACATAGCGTATTTTCTAGTCCATTCTCTAGCAGTAGCTTCATATCTAGATTTATCGGATTTGAAAATTTAAGCGATTTCAGGGACCAAAGGATCATCGGGGTTAGGGTCAGTTAACAAAGAAGAAATAGATAATAAAACTAAAAATTTAAAATAAATTATTAAAATATATATTAAATAATTTTTTTATTATTATTATTTATATTGCTTCTCTTATTTATTATTATTATTTAGTTTAATAATAGTAAATTAAAGAAAATTGAAATCAAATTGTATAAAAATAATAATGAAAAAAGAAATTTTTGTCAATGTTATATAATAAATTTTATATAGCCAAATATTAATTTTTTACCTTTAGAAATAGTCAAAGCAGGTGACCATTAATCTTTAAGGATATCTAAACAAATAGATCCATTAGAATTAATATTAGGGTGATATATTCTAGTTAAAAAATTAACTTTAGGGGGTTTGAAAGGGTAATCTGTGGGGAAATGAATAGACAAGAAAAATACTCCTCCAGAGAAGGGAGAGTCTTCCTAAAATTATTAAATAAAATTAATATTTAATATGATATTTTACATTTTTTATTTAAATTTGACAAATTTCAAAATTTTTTTATTCCTTAATAATTTCAAATCAATTCTTTTTATAGAAAAATTAAAAATAATCTTATATTATTATGGGGACATTAAATTAATTTAAGAAAAACTTTTTTTAAACTAATATTTTATCATTCACCATGACATATTAATTTATAATTGATGTAATATATTGTATGTCCCTTTGTCAGTTTAATAAATTCTTATTATATTATTATTAATTTGAATATAGAAATTGCAACAAAATTAGCAAATTTTTAATTTATTGTTAAGTTAAATCCCCAAAAAAAAACTTATTTATTAATAACCAAATTGTTTAATTTTAAAAATCAAAAATTTTTTAATAAATATCATATTTACAGGTCCCATTAAGGTGGCTTACCATTGGAAAGCTTCTTTTTTATCCTCAACTGGTCCGGCAGAGCAGTTTGAGGGAGGGTCTCTTTATAAGTCAGCTAATTCCTATAAAAAAATTAGTAATTAAATAAGATGTGTTAAATGGGTGATTAAACATTTTTTTTTTTAATTTACTTTTTGAATTCTTTTTAAAGCCATTATATATTATTTATTTATTTTATTTTTTGTCTTTCTTTTTTTTATTTTTTATTTTTTTTGAAGAAAATATGAAATTTTATTTTTTAATTTTAATAAAAAAAATAATTATAAAGTTTATATAGAGAAGAATTTTAAATTTTTAATTATTACATTACCTCTTTTATATTAAATTGATCAAAAATTCCTCTATTTTATTTTTTTGAACTAAAGTCAAAATTTAATATATACACTTAAATTAATACAAAGAATTTCATATATTTATACAAATATTCAATATTGGGTTAATAACAAAATATTTTAATTAACTCAGATTTCGTAAGAATCAACAATTAAGAAACTTCTTATTTAAAATATGCGTGTAAACCCACCAAAAAAATATGAATAAATATAAAAACTTTTATATTAAAATGAGCAATTTTAAAACATATTTATATATTAAATATTATTTTATTTTTAAAATTATATTAAAATAAATTATTATTCAAACAAATCTTTAAAAAAAATTATAAAATTTATCTTTTTATGCTTTTTATTGATAATTAAGAAAAATAAAACATATTAAATATTTTAATTAATCAATATAAATATATCAAATAAATAGATTTATTAACAACTATAAAATATTACAATATATAATTATATTATAATTACATAAAAAAAATTTTCAAAAAATTTAAAGCCTAAAAACTAGAAAATTAACTTTTTGTTTAATAAATATATATGAAACTATAAAATTTTTAATTACATACTTAAACACATTAATTTGCGTAAATTAATAATCAATATTATTTAAAAAAATTAAAAAGACTAATTAATTATCTAGTATATATTTAACATAAGTTATATTTAAAAACTATATCTTTAAATATAAATTATGCTCATTTTGTTATTAAAATTGTTACATATAATAATTACATAAGATCTTTTCAATATTTTATAATAAATTTTTAACCATACTTTGGAATTAAATGGTTTCATTAAATTAACCAAGAAAAGAAATTTAAAAATAATTAAGAAATTAAATCCTTCATATATAAATTTATATATATAATTAAGAAAAAAATAATAATTAAAAATTTAAATAAAAAAGAACTAAAAAACGAATAAAAAAATTAAAAAAAACATTTTTTTTATTTATATCTATATATATAAAGATAAATTTTAAATAATTAATATATATAACTACCTCATTTCCTATTCTTGTCAATAAAAAGTCTTATATCGATACATTTTTAAAAATATTATTAGTAATATATCAAGATTTAAAATATTTGAAATTGTTTTATCGAATAATTAAAAAAATCTTAGATTTTTTATAAAGAAGTTTTATCAAACATCAAAGCTTAATTATTTTAAACTTATATTATTTTTAAAATTTCTGAATTATATATATTTTGTGTTTTATATTAAAACATAAAATATTCTAATTGTTCTTTAAACATAGAATCATTTTTAATCGACAATTTTAGTATTTTTTCTATCTTTAAAGTATTTAAAACAATGAATATACAGAAATTATTAAAATTAAAAATCTAAGTGTGAATTTTACCGAATGAAGGATACTTAAATTTTTATAACAATTAATCCATTTATTGAATTATTAAATATGTTGATATAAATTATCGTAATAATGAAAATGCAATTTGAATAATAAATAATTAATGAATAAATTATACATATATTTTATATATCTAGGTAAAATTTTAACATTAAAATAATCTAATATTAATAAAATTCGTAATAATTCTATATTTATTTTGTACTTTGCTTTATTTAAATAAATGAATGCAAAAAAAAAGTCCTTGTATTAAATTTTTCTATTGTTTAATAAATACAATTATATTTTTAATAATTTTTTATTTTTGTAATTTAAATACTTATTAAGAATTTGTAAATTTTGGCTGTAACGTATAATATAATTAAAAATAACTACCTTTTTATCCCATTTAAAGTTATTTTTATTTAAATTCAATATTAATTCAAAATTAAATAACTACTGGAAAAATACTCTTTTTAATAATTTCTAAAAATAAATTAAATTACTTATTCCTATTATTAAATAAATTTCTAAGCTGGTGCGTAAAATTAACTTTTTTTCCATTAAATATATTATTTAATTATAATAATATATAAATTTTAATACAGTCAATAAAATGATTTATTTAAAAATTATATATATTTAATATTTAGGAATATTTTATAACATTTATCATTTATAAAATAAATTTTATTATTATTACTAAAATTTTAAACTTAAAAGATATATATGAAAGTTAAAATTTAAATATAAAATCAAGATTCTAATTAAAATATTTTTAGATAAATATAAGAAAAATTATTAAAAATTTTTCTCCATTTAAATTTATATTTAATTTAATTTTATTTTATTAGTTTATTACAATTATACTTATTTATTTTTTTACATAATTATAGAAAAAATAAATATAATATTTATTTTACAATATCACTTAATTCTTAATTAATTTCTAATTATTATTTAGTTTAAACCTTTAATTTCACTCTTATTGATTTAAATTTTTGATTACAAAAACAAAAATAAATGTTTGTATACTATGAAAAAATATAATTTTAATATAAATAAACTTTAAATAATATGTATTTCATTAGCTAATAAATTAATGCTCTATATATATATAGGTAGGGTTGTTATTATAATTTTTGAAATATTTGTAAAATGCTTTAAGATAATTTTTAGAAGTATCTTTAATATAATCGTAAAATAATAAAAATTTTTATTAATATTTTCATATTAAATAAAAATATATATATTTTCATATTTTTTTTTTATTCTGCTAAATTAAAATTTAATTTTAATATTATTATGACTTTAAGAATAAGTATAAATTAAAATTAAATTTGATTAATCAAAATTAAGTTCTCTTATAAAAAAATTTATGTGGCTGGTAAATATATAAAAAAAATTTATGATAAAATTATTTACTGAAAAAATAAATAGAAAACAAATATTATAGAATGATTTTTCTAAATTGTAATATTAACTTACATTTTTCATGAAAATTCAATCAGATAAAACAAAAATTATTAAAAGTATATTTAGAGCATTGATTCATAATTTATTTATTCAATTTAACATGATTGATAATAGAATGTTAATAAATGAAAACGAAGAATAAAAAAAATAAGAAAAAAATTAATAAAAAAAATAAAAAAAGAAAAAAAAAAATAAAAGAGTTTTTTTATAAAAGTATAATAAAAATTAAGAGAATTATAAAATTTTCAAATCTGAATATTATTATAGAAATATGACAGAATCTGAATCAACAATGAACTCTTCAAATTTACTAAATTAAAATCATAACCATATCCGTATGTCAGTACCGGGGTAGCTTAATTCATAATAAATTATCAATGAATATTTCTATTAACCTATTAAAATTATTTAAAATACCCCTTAAAATATTAAAATTTAGTAAGAAAAATGTGGCGGAAAAATCCAAGAAAACCCACTAATAAATTAAAAGCTGAACATGTAGCCTCATAATATAAACAAATAAATATAATAAAAATTAAATTTATAAAATTTAATAAGTTTTTAGCGAAATAATAGTGGACTAAGTTCGATGATGTAATAAAAAAATTAAGATATCTAAATACAATTCAAAACCCCAAATAGAATAAAAATTGCCAAATTTAAGAAAATTTCTGAATAAATTAAAGAATAATAGTTTATAAAATTTTTATCTCAAAAAATTTAACTACTAGGTAAAAATGAATAATCTCCTAATATTGACCATTTAATGGATGATTTTATATTAAAGAGTACATTAAATTCTAAATTACTGAGCTATGTAGAAGAAAATAATAAAATAAAACAAATTATTTTAAGAAATAATTAAAAAAGTAAGAAATCATCTTTAATAAATAGTTATACTTAAATTAGTAGCTGTTCTTAAAATTCAAAATAAAATTTTTCAAATTAGTAAGTTAATTTGTAGCCTAATAAAAGATAAAAAATTAATAATGAAAATTTACAACCATATTAAAATTTAGTTAAAATAAAAGACAATTAATCTGAAAATAAAAAATTAATAAATAACTTATAATAATTTACAGAACTTAATTTAAGTTAATAATAAGTTTCGAATTAAAGTTAATAATAAATTTCAAACATGCCAATTTAATCATTTGAATAAAAAAAAGAAGAAAATTGCGAATACTTATAGTAATTAAATATTTAGCTTAGATAAAATAAATCCAAAGATCAAATTTCTAATCAAAATACTGAATAAATTTAATAATAATATGAAAATATTAAAAATTCCCAATAAAATTAATTTTAGATATTTGATGGTGGTAATAATAATAAAAAAATTAAGTAATAAAACCCGACAATAGTTTAAGATATTAAAAAGACTGAAAATCTAAAAGACCAGAATAAAAAGAAAGATTTAGACAAACATGAACAGAATAAAAATAAGAAAAGAAATTTATTATAATTCCACAGTTAATCTAACTCTAATTCTATAGGACTCATAAAAATAGAAGAGTAAGATCAAAATTAATAAAAAAATGACTTTTAATATAAATTCTTTAATTAACCCTATTTAGTGTTATAAGACTAGCATAATATATTTTAATTACAATAATAATAATAAAAAATAGATACCTAAAAAATATAAATACCTTAATATTAAATTAATAATTCTAGTTTGTTTTTTCCTAATATTTCATTAAATAACTAACCTCTTTATTATAATAAAAATTAGTAAAATAACAATAAAAAATTATTTAAATTAAATAGTAATAACGCTACTATTTAAAATTAAAAGTAAACAAATATTTAATAAAATCTCCTAAATTCTGCTCATAGTTAGTCAAGTATTAATTTTCCTTAATAAAATTTTTAAATAAACAAAAATAGTTTTAGTCTATAAGCCCCTAAAAAAGAAGACAGTAATTAAAATCAAATCCAAGAAAATAATTTATTACCTTTTTATGATTTAGTATAGTATTAGAATTAATAGTAATTTACGATATACCCTAAAACTTCAAACCAAAATCAAAGCCAATATATAATCTGCAATTAAAACAACTAAAATACTTTATAACCTTAAATTTAACAATAAATATAAGAATCAAAACCTTATTAAAAAATTCAGCATAGAAAAAGTCGACCCCACGTAAAATACACTGAAAAAGGGTTTATAGACCCAGAATTCTTAGAAAAAGTTAAAGATGAAAAAAAAAAACCAGTAATCGATTACAACAGTCAAATTAAATGCCAACTTATAGAAGGAAAAGAATATGTTATATAAAAATAATCATGCTATAAATGTCATTTCCAAAATTGTGATTTTTAATCTTCAGTGTATAGTACCATGTATACTCATTATAGAAGAAGACATCAAACTTTACTAAAATTAACATCGAAATGATAAATATATATATTATATTATTCACTATAATAAAGTTCATTCATTTATTTATATTATTATTATTTAAAATTCTTATTCTTATTCTATTTTATTATTAAATGTTTATTATGAAGCCTATAAATATAGTAAATATTAATAATTTATTTTTTCAAAATCAAAATATTTTATAAGTATAATATTGCTTTAATTAAAATTATGTGAACAAAAATTATATCTTTATAAAAAATAACATGAAAATTTAATATTACCTATTATTATAGTTTGTATTTTGGAAATTAAGTTAAATATTTCTATTTAAATTTTTGTACTATTCTGATAAAAAATACTCATGATATCTCAAATTAATATCATTTGCCATTTATAAATAATATTATTCTTAAATTAAATTATTTATATATTATTTTTAAATTGATATCTAATAATATAATTTTTTTTTTTTAATTTCACTCTTTAATATTTGATTTATAAAATATCCATTATTTTATTTTTATAAAATGGTAAATATTATTATATGATTTACATATAAGCAAGTAAATTTATTTAATAGTTATAGCTATTTATTTTTCTGTTTTTTAAAATAGTAAAATTTTTATACTGAAAAGTTTCTAAATAAAAAGAAAACACAAAAAGGAATAGTAGAAAATAAAAAGGTAGTAATAGTTTGTATTGATAAATTTTATATAGAAATTTATTTAAACAAAATATTTTTAAATAATATATAAATTATATTTTATTAAATTTTCTAATTTTAATATTTTATAGTTACTGTTAATATAATAAAAAAATAAAAATATATGAGAAAAAATCGTTGTTTTTTCTATGGAATTTAATTGACAATTGGTACACTTTAAAAAAATTCTTTTATTTTTTCTTATTAAACCTTAATTTTAATGAATTTTTCATAAAAATATAGATATATTTACAATTTAATCTTAATTTCGATAAAATTTAAAATAGAATATGATATATTTTTAAAATAAAGTTATTCTTTAATAATTTTATTTTTGGTTTTATTACATAAAAATCTTTGTATTTATTTTTTATAAAAATTTCTAGCTGTAAAACATATTTTTTTAATAGATTTTAATTATGTTTATATTATATAATCTTTATAAAGTATATAATAAAAAATTAAACAATACTGTATTATTTATTATTTAATTTACTATTATATATATAAATAACACCTATAAATATAGTTTTTTTTTTTTTTTAGATAATTCAAAATAATATATTTGTGAATTAATAAGTATAGCTTTGTTTGGATAAAATGTCATATTTTATTAGATTTTAAATTTTACATATAATCAATTTTTATAAATTCTAATTTTTAATAAAGAAAAATCAAAAATAAAATAAATAAAGAAATAATAAATATAGATGAAAAAAAAATTGTCTAAAAAACAAATTACTTAATATTTAGAATAAATATAATTAGATTGTTAAGATCATTATAATAATAATATAACTTATATTTGTTTAGAATAAAATTGTTAGTAAAATGAAAAATTTTGTATTTAATGCTAATAAAATCATAAAAAATGTAAAAAAATTTATAAAATGGATGAGTTCTTACAATGCTTATTAAAAATTGATATAAAAGAAGTCAAAAATTTTTAAATTTAAATGAAATAAAGTATATTACAAATCAAAGACAAGTTAAATTTAATAGATAAATATAGTTACAAATTTTTTATTATAGAATCTAATCTATATAATAGAAAATAAGAGTAATTATATTAAAGCAATAATAATGATAATCATGTTCCAAATAATAATTTTAAATTAATAGATAAATAAACCTATTTTGATTTTATAAAGAAAAGTAAAAATTATGAAAAGTTGAAAAATTTTAAAAAATAATAGTTTTCTAAAAAATTATTGAATTTTTTTGACGATGATGACCCTGGTGATTCTTCAAATGATGATCCATTAAAAAATTTTTTAGATGAGGCCATATTTATTTTGAAAGCTACAAATTAAAATTTTAAATAAAAAATAAAATTTTAAATAGACTAAAATGAAATTTTAAAGTCAGTTCAATAATTTTGTATAAATTTATATTTACTATATTCAAATCATTTAATAAAATTTTTCAATTAATTTTATAAATTTATATACAGAATCTGAATTAGATGCTATTATTAAAAATTTAAAAAATGAATTTTTACTAAATAACCTTGGAATGCAGTCAAATAATAAATAAGCTTCTTTAAAAAATAAGTCTATAAAGACAAATTTTTTCGTTTAATTATAACCTATATCATAAATCTAACCGGCTTAAGCTGTAAACTAAGAAATAATTCCGGACAAATAAGCAAAAAAATCAGAAGAAATAATTCAAATCTTTTTTCTTTAAGACTGCTAACATTTTTTTACTATGAGTTTAGATAATAAATTAATTTTATGGAAAATATAAGAAACTAAAACAGAATAAACTAATAAATGTGATATTAACCATAATAATGACACTAAAAATTAATTTTAAAATTTTATATAAGTTTATAAAGCAAATATCTAAATAAATACACATACTATCTCCTTATTCATGAGAAAAAAAAGCATATTATGTTTATATGGAAATTATAAAGATCATGGAATTAATGAAAGATAAATGACCTTTTATAAAATTGGTTCCAATAATTTTGGATTAATTAGCCAAATAAAGCAAGGATAAGGTATTTATCATAGAGTTATCGTAATTTATATTTTTTATAAAAAAAATAAATATCATTTATATTATGTTCGCCATTCGATATTTGAATCAATTTTTATTTATTTAAATAGGAATTTATTTTTACTTATTTTATTCTATTAATTAATAATTTGTAAATATAATATGATAAAATAGACTATATTAATGAAATTAAAATTAAATTAGTTTTTAAAATAAATTAAAAATTTTGATACCAAAGCCTACCAGTTTAAAAAAATATAAATTTAAACTAAATATATTGTAGCTTATTTTTATATTTAGGGTTTAGCTTATCATGAAAATAGTCAAATATTATTTAGTCTATAAAAAAAAGATGTTTAGAAATAGTTCTTAATTTTCCATAATATCTCATCCAAAAAGGTTATTTTTTAGATTTTTTTGAAGAATGATTTTGATATTATAGATGCATTTGAAACCAGTAATTACGTTTATCTAGCAGAAGAAAAAACAATGACTATATCGATTTTCAATTTTTTAAAAAGACAATTCGTAGTTAAAAATTACAGCTTTTATTTAAATAATCAATACAGATTGTATACATTTTTTCCTTATTTTAATGAATAAAATTAATTATTAATAGCCTTTTCACTTATACCTAATTTAGATTTAGAAACAGTTTAATAGAAATGTTAAAATGATGGAAAATATTTTTACAGGTTTTTATTATGCTAGCTTGAAGATAGCAAAGAAACAACATAAAATAATATAATTGAAAATAATAATGAAGATAAAGAAGAAGAAATAGAAGAAACTAAAAATAATTATGATAATAATGATCTCAATGAACTATAAAATAAAATAATAAATTATAACAAAATAAACTTGTAGAAAAAAGATTCATATTTAAAAATTTTATATGATTAAGATTGGGAAAATCATATCATAGGACTTTTTTATATACATAAATTTTAATCATTAATGCTAATAGAGGGATTTAATGAAAAATATTATAAAGAGTAAATATATTTTACTTTAAAAATAAAATTATATAATGTGTTCTTACTTTAATATTATGATTTAATATTTATCGAATTTATTAAATAACTCTTTTTTAATTTTTATAAGTTTAAATATGGTAAGTTAAAATGCAGAGTAAAATATGAAAAATGATAATGAATGCTGTGGTTTAAAACTTAAAGCTATATAAAATACAAATATAGAATAAATTAGTTGTGTTTATTGTCAATATTATAGAGAATTTATAGGTTTAAATATTAATATTAATATTAAAAATATGATTATTATACAAAAGGGTGCTAATATAAATCTTTTTAAAATTATAAATCTTTGAATCTATATAATACAAATTAAAAATACTATGATAAATATATTTTTATATATGTAAGAAATTTAACAACACTGATACTAATGTTATTTATTTACTATAAGTAACCTATCTTTTATTTTGAAAATAATATTTATTGCAAAGATTAAGTACTATATGATGCTTAATTTAATAAAAAATTAATATTTATATTTAATAGAATTTAAAATTTTATAATTTCATAAAATTATTCTATAAAATAATCAAGAAAATATTATACTATAATTAAAAAAAATTCTAAATTTATTTAAAAATAAAAAAACTTAAATAACAGAAAATCATCTCTAAATAGATAAATTGAAGCAATTTTGTTTTTAGTAATTTTTTTTGTTAAATATACTTATAAATATTTTATGAGTCGACATTATAATAAATAAAACATAATGAATATCTTATATCTTTGATTATAATATATTTTTATTACATATATTTTTAAAAACCAATATAATTTAAATATTTAATTTAAAGTGCAAGAAAAGAATAATTCATAAAATATAAATAATAAAGAAAAAAATAAAGATATATCACCACATTCAACAAAATGTCATCGTAAAAAGAAAACTTGGGACATAGACTTTTCTTCAAAATTAAGTGGACTAAAGTAATTATATATAAAAATTATTTTTATTTTTTTCCTATATTAATAAAAAGTTTTTAAAATATTTTGTGAATAAAAAAAAATATTTTAAATAAATTACTAGCCTTGAATATCCGAATTTAAGTTCTTAAAGTAATTTAAATTTTTTAAATAATATTGTTTATTTAATAAAATTCTATAAAAATATTAATCATCACGCATTTTAGTTCATAAATAATTAATTATAGGTAGAAATTAAAATGCAAGTTTTAAATCAAGTAAAATAATTGGATAAAACATGATTTATTAAGATGTGTGTCCTTTAAGTAAAAATAAAGATAAACATGTTAATAAATAAAAGTTGAAATAAAATAAAACAATCATTTAGATTTAAAAAATATTTTAACAAAAAAAGCTTAATTTTCCCAAAATTAACTGGGAAAAAAAGTAATTTATTAAATTTTAAAAAATATAATTCTTTTAAAATAATATATATAAATATAAAAGAGAAATAGTTAAAAAAACTGAAACAGATAGAATAAGTTAGAATAAAAATAAGTAAAATAAAAAGAAGAAAAAAACTAACATTAATTTTTTTGATTAAAACTAATAATCAGATAATAATTCAAACACCCTTGAAAAATGTTAATAGTTCTATCACATTTAAAAACCAGAATAAAATATCAATTAAAATTCTTTAAATTATAAAAGGCAATCTGTTTAAAATATCAAAAGATCATTCACAATTAAAGATAAAACTCCCAAATTTAAAGTTTCCAACGAAAATTATGATAATGATAATTATTTTAAAAATAGCTTACCTTCATAAAAACTTAATAAAACAAACCTCTAACAAAATAGTACAGATTAATAAAATAATGAATAATCTATCAATAAATAAAATGCATTAAACAACTTTAATAAAAATCTTAATGATTAATGTTAATTTTAAATTTATTCAAAATATAGCAGTTCAATAGATTTAAAGCTTGATGATTAAAATGAAGAAAGTGAGAAAATAAGATAGTTTGAAAAAAAACTAAGTTAAAGTTAAATAGGCTATTCTAAAAATGAAGAATATTTAAGCACAAATATAAATAATAATTTATAGAAAGATTAGCAGCCGCAATTGATAAAATAATTAAATAATTATAGTTTGAACGAAGAAATAAAAAAAAAAAAAATTAAAATTATTCAAAAAATTAACAAACAAGCTTAAAAAAATACAACATCATTTCGATCACCTTAGTTCTCATCTATAAACCCTAAACCTGTAAAAAATCTTTCTATGGTTTTTGAAAAAAGATCTCCCAATTCCTAAAAATAAAACTAATCTTATAACTAATAATAATTAAATTAGAATAAATATATAAAATAGGAAATTTAAAATGAGTAAAATAATGAAGAAGAAGATATCAAACAAAAAAATCAAATTGAAAATCTAAAAAAAAATTTACAAAAATTAACTTTTTAAAAACCATAAGAAAATAAATAGTAATCTTATATATCACAAGTGGTAAAAGTAATTTTATTTATTTACTTATTTATTTATTTATTTATTTATTTATATTCATTTCAGTGATAAAACTGTAATCTTTAATATCTTATTTATTGTATTTCTTTTATTTATATCTATGTTAAATTTTTTCTTGTTAACCTCTTTTCATAACCTATGAAAGATATATATTATATATATTTCAATTTAAAGTAAATTTACAATAAAATTTATATTAATATTTATATACTTTTATAATAGTAAAAATAACCTAATTACTAAATAAATTACTATACGGTTAGTTTAGCAGGAGGATACTCTGAAATTTAGCCAAAAAAAAATTAAGATTCATATTTTAATGTTAAATGTGAAAATTTTGATTAAAACTGTTATTTTCTATCTGTTTTAGATGGGCATGGTATAGATGGACACAAAGTTTCTTCATATATTTCAAAAAATTTACCCAAAAATTATTAATTGGAATTACAAAATACCAGTTCTAAAGTATTGCAATAATCTTCAATTAAAATGGAGAACTAAATTAAAAATTAAATCAAAATATAAAAATAAAATACTAGTATATTTTAAAAATTAAGAAGTGCTTTTTTATAAACCAATCAAGAATTAAAAGAAATTTTAAAATTTGATACCCATACCTCAGGAAGTACCTGTATTGCTGTGCATATATATGATAATAAAATTTATTGTGCTAATACAGGGGATTCGAGAGCAATTCTCTGTTCTATAGATTAATTTTCTGATAATAAAGACAAACTTATCATAAATTAATAATCAATAATATAAGATTAGGAGCAAATTTCTTAATAAAAAATTACTATTAATGAAAAATAATGGACAATAACCTAATTATCTACTGATTAAACCCCTAATAACTAAAATGAAAAGTAAAGAATAATCGAAGCAGGGGGACAAATATTACAACAAAGAAGTAAATTAGGATTTTTGACCGGACCAGAAAGGTATTCATATTTTAATATATAAAGCATAATTTATATTATATTATATAAAATAAAGTTTAATAATAATGCTTATTATTAAAAAAATTTAATTAATGAGTAAATTTAAATATTAAATAAATTTATGATATTTTTGAAAATATAAGAGTTTGGGTCAAATATAAAGATTATCCAGGACTAGCTATGACAAGAAGTTTTGCCGATTTTTAAGGTGAACAAGCAGGAATTATTTGCGACCCAGTAATAAATTGCTTTAAATTAAGTTAGAATGATAAAATTTTAGTTTTAGCATCTGATGGTATATGGGACGTTTTATCTAATAAGGATGTATATATATAAATTTTGTTAAACAAGTTTTAAAAATATGCGTTTTCAAATATTATCTAATAACATTTTAAAAAATTAAAAATGAAATATTAGGTAATATTTTTATAATAATTATCATTTACTTTAGGTATTATAAATTCTCATACCCTATTACTAAAACAATGATCCTAAAAATGGAGCTAGCCATCTTTCGAAAATTGCAAACAAGAAATGGATATAAGTAATATAAATTTATAATGTAAACCTATCTATATTATGTTTATATTAAATAAGAAATTTAATGATATAAAAATGCATAAAAAAATTATTTTAATAAATATAATCTTTTAATAATATTATAATACTTTTTATACTTTTTTTATTTCCAATTATTTTTTGCATTTTAATTAGCATAATTTAATACTTGAAAAATTAAATATATACAGAGAATATAATTTTAAAAACTCAATCAATTTTCAAGACAAATTTATAAAAAAAAATATAGTAAAAAAGCTAAAAATGTGATAGTCATTTAATTAAGATATAAACTTTATATGATTAAAATTTTTTTATAATTTTAACATTAGTCCCCAAATTAATATCAAGAGTCAAAAAAAAATTACTGTCTATTTTGAAATTTTAATAATACTTTTAAATTTTAAATTATGATAAAGTATAAATAATTTTATTACATTAAACTTATTTGTTAATTATAAATCAGTCAGATTCTAACCATACAGATGATATAACTTGTACAGTCTGTTTTTTAGACAATTTTGTATGATTATATTAAAAAAGGTAAATTTAGATATTTAATTTTTATTTAAAAATGTTTAAAATTATGGCTACCTAATTAATTAGAATATTAGAAAATAGTATGTATATGTCAATACTTATTTAATAATAATAAAAATTTAAACCTTCTTTAATTTATTTTCTTTATAAAGTATCATTTCTTAATTAATCATATTTAATTCAATAAATTCCCTTTTTATAAATATTATCTGTATAATTAATATATTAAGATTTAATTAATATTGTATAGTACCTAAATTTATATTTAAAGATTAAATAATTTTTAAAATATTTAAAATATGTTATAATAATTCTATATTAAAATTCTAGCTTTTTGTTTTCTAAAGATAATAAAATTAAAAATTATTTTCAACTTATACCATTTTTTAATAGATTAAAAAATATTATAATATCTTCTCTATTTACTGTTTAAATTTATTAAATTTAGATACTTAAAAATTTTAAAATCTAAAAATAAATATAATAAAAGTAAAATAATATAGAGTTAATAAGACTAAAGAAAAAATAAAAATTTACCAAATTATTTAACTTTATTAACTATTTCAAATTATTTACAAAAAAGATTTATTTAATCTTAGAAATTTAAATATTTTGAATAGGGATAAATAAAATTTAGTTGTACTTAATTTTATAATTTTATTATCATTATCAATAATACAATTTGTTTATTTATTTATAAATGCAATAAGAATTTGTGGTAATTTTTTAATTAGCCCATATATCATTCGAAATTTAATTAAAATTAACTTTTAAAGTATTGAAAAATAAAAATACATTTATTCTTTTTAATTTAAATTATATTTATTTTAATCATTAATTGAATTTATTTTAAATAAAATTTATTTTTGGCAATAAATTATAATTATTAGCGGAATTTTCTGAGAACTTTTTATTAAAATTAATAGATGCAGTCATATTAATAAAATAAAAACTTAAAATTAAATTTCGATTCAAAACATGTATACCCACTAAAATTGAGAAATTAAATGTAATAATAAATAAGATTAAAATATATTATATTAATATTGATCTTAGTAATATAATTATCATAATTCTTTATATGTTATTAAAATAAATAAATTTCAGTATTATTTAAATATAACTAATGATAATAAAGGTTTAATATAGAAAAAAAAAATGATATTATCAAATTAATCATTAAAAAAAAATGGGAAGTATATTATTAAAATTTCTATTTCATAGATTATTTATATATATATAACAATAACTCTTAAAACTCAAATATAAAATAATGATGATAATATAAAATTTAAATATAATATAAATTTGATATAATATATAAATATTTATAAAATTTTAATGTAGTATTTTAATAATAGTAATGATAAATATGAATGATATCAAAATAAATGTTTGATTTAATAAATGATATCTTTTATTTTTTAAATAAAGCATCATTTATCGAATTTCGAAATTCTTAAAAATTTTTTTTTTTTTATTTATTAATTTCAGTAATTGTTGCAACACAAGTAAAAAAAGGAAAAAAAAGGCTTTTTTTTTTTTTTTTAATTTAATTTAGCCAAATTTTCTTAACTCAATTATTATTAATTCTAATCAACTTATTTCTAAACTCTGTTCACTTAAAAATTAGAAATGAAACTATCTTCATTATTATTGTTATTATAATTTTATTCCTCCGAAAATGTTTTTTTATCACTAAATAATGTTGTACTAGAATAATGTGATGGAGTTTTTTAATTGGATTATTTATTTAAGTTATTATTACTTTAAGCCTATTTAGGCAATGGAGAATTTAAAGAAGTATATGATGATAACAATAAACTACCATCTGTAGAATTTAAATTGTCAGAAGAAGTTTAAAAATTTTAACTAGAATCTTTTCTGATTTTTACTTATCTTTTAGGAACCTACTGTTTTAAAATTGCTTCAGAATTATATTAAATTTATAATCTTTCTACTCCCCAAACGCTATCTTTGAATTAAAATGAAGAGTGAAATTTTTTAGGATTTCCATTTTTTTTAGCGGGAACTAAATCGTAATAAATCGCGATTTCTTTAAAAATAAAAGGCTATTATTTTTTTTTCAAATATTTATTAATGTGCTAAATTATTTATATAGAAACTTGGTGACATTCACTTTCACTTTCGGCTATTTCGATACTAAAATTCTAATATTATGTTTATTTTTATTATTATTAACTTTCAATTCTAGTCTAACTACTATTAATATCATCTCCATTAATAATTATAGATTAATTCCCTTTGTTTAAATTACTGTCATCTATATTTTAATTACTCTTTAAACTTTCATCTTTTTTTAATTTTAAACTACTAAAATTATCTAGATTTTCTTCTTTTATTGTTTCGGGATTATTATCAAGTTTGTTTTATATTGATTTTAAATCAATAAAAAATGTAAATTTTCTTTTATAATTTTAAGGTTTCATTAAAACCAAAGGTTATGTATAAGCTAAGTCAATATTTATTTTTTTTTATGGAGAAATACATTCTGACATTCTTAATTTTTCTACAGGTATTTCCATTGTTAATGTAAAATTGATTTTTATTTTTTTTTATTTATTTTTTTATTTTTATTTAGTTTTTTTTTTACCTTAAAATTTTGTTACTTTATTATATACATATTAAGAATTATTAAAAATTATTATTTAGTTTTATTAGTAAATTTTTTAATGAACCCGATTAATTTATAGAATACACAGTATATTTTATATTTAGTTTAAAAATTGTAATAAATTGCTTAGTCATTTTATTTATCATTAATCAATTAGCCTTAATCTATCATATATTTTTCTTATTTATTATATTAATTTGTTATTAAAAGATAAAATAACAATAATGTGTTTTTATCTACTAATTTCTATTAGAAAAAATATTTAAATGGGGAATAAAAAATATTATTTCTAATATTTTTGCAATTTGATAAATAAATAATTGTACAGAATTCTAGTCATAAAATTAATATACAATTATATAAATTTATACAATATTTAAGCTAGAACTTTTATTATTGCCCAAAATAATATAAGGCTTAAAGCTAGCCCAAAATTTTAGAGTTTTAATTAAGAATAATCTTGTTCTAAATTTAATAAATAAAATTTAATATTTTCATTTTCTTAAAAATTATTTAAATTTATTATATAATTATAAAAGAAAGAAAAAATTACTTATATATATTAAAAATTTTTATCTTTAATAAAATTTCAAAAATAAATGAATATAATCTTTATGAAAAAATATTTTAATTCTCTATATAATACAATATAATTAGTATTTATAAAATACTGATAAATTTTTTTTTTTATTACAACTAATAAACTAAAAAAGAAAAGTAAAATTTTTAAGCAGGCTAATAAATGGGTTAGAAAAAATATAATTGTTGTTTAATAATTTATATTTGTTGTTGCTTTATTAATTAATTAAGAATATTATATAATATTTATCAAGAAAAACTATGATAATATATATGAAATTCTCTGTATTACATATTTATTATAATATTTATATTTAACTTATAAACCAACAATATTTCACCAAAATATATATAATATATTTATTTATTTAAAATAAATAATTAGCTATTATTGTATATTCAATAATAATTTAATAATTTAAATGTAAGTTGCTATTTTAAAGAAAAACATTTATTTTCTTTTATAAGCATAAAAATAATATTAATATGAAGCCTTTTAAGGGAAATATATTATGATATTCATTTTATATTAATATAAAAATTCTTAATTGAAGAATCTTAATTTAAATATATAAAAATAAATTACAAAATATGTTTTTAAATTTAAAAAAAATCAAAAAAATCTACAAATAATAATAGAAACTATATAATTACTATATTTTAAAAACATTTTATTTTAATAATAAATAATTTAAAATAATTTGAAATTAAATATATACTTATCCTTGTGTAAATTTAAATTTCTTATCTACAAGAATTTAATTATTTTGTGAGAAAAATAGTATAATATATATATATTAATTTATAATAAATATCTCATATTTGTAAAATAAATATTAAAAAAAATAAAAAAAAAAATAGATGAAAAATACATTGATATCGATATATTTGCTATTATCATTCTCAATTTTGATGTTTTAGGAAGATAGTACTAACATAAATAATAAAGACACAAATATTTAATCTTTGTATAATCTTTATATAGATTGGAAACTCGTAAATATTATATTTTATTTATAACTTAGGTGATATTTTTTAAATATCTTTAATATGTAACCAATTATATAAAATTAATATAATAATACTATTAAGGAATATATGCAAAATTTTAATTAAGAGGAAGATATCATGAGATTTGAAGTTTTTAGATAAAATTTATATTTCATAAAACAATTTAATAAAAATGATAACAATACATTTAAGTTGGGCCTCAATAAATTCACAGCCATTACAAATCAAGAATTTTAATAAACATATCTATAATAAAATTACTAAAGCTTTTTCTAATAAGAATAGGTAAAAAACTATAAAAATTATTTTCGGACATTTATAAATTTAAATCAACTAGTTCATTTTATGACTTTTTACTTTTTTTTAGATATATTATTTTGAAAATTAATTAATAATTTTTATTTTTTTTTAACAAGTAAATGTAAGAGAATAATATTATTAATATTAAGTACAAGAATTAATAAATTAATGATAAATAATAATATAAATAACAAAATTTGCCGAAATATGTAAATTGGTCTGAAAAAGGGTATGTAAATCCAATTTAAGATTAGGGAGTATGTGGATCATCATGGGCTTTTGCTGCTGTTTCATAACTTGAATCATTATATGCAATAAAAAATTAAAATTTAATTAAATTGTCAGAATAACAGTTAATTTCATGTGCTCCATTACCAAACTTGGGCTGTTTAGGTTATAAAAAATAAATTTTTCAATTTTAATTAATATATTTTTTGAAAATATGATACGTATTTAATTATTTAAATATTTTAAAGGCGGAAATTCATTATATGCTTTTGAATATACGAAAAAACATGGAATAATGTTAGAGTTAGATTACCCATATGCATAAAAATGTAAAATATATCAAAATTTATTATATATATATTAATTATTAAAATAATTTTAGTAAATTTTTCTCCTGAAGAATGTAAATATGATCAACAAAAAATTGTTTTTAAAAATAGTGGTAGAAATGTAATAGAAAATAATTCACCTCATCTTATAAAATAATAGTTACAGGTACATATATGCATTTACTTATAATTTTTAATTTATTCTAAAGATTAAAACAAATAGATTAAAAATCTAATATATATTTTTTATTTTTTTAAAAAAGCATCAAACACTTTCTGTTTAAATTTCGGCTAATTCTCTTGAATTTCAATTATATACATCTGGTATATTCAATCTCAAAAATTGCGATACTAAAGCTAATCATTGTAAAAAATTACTTATAACGAAAATTATAAAACTACTAATTTCATTAATTATTTTAAATTTATTGATTATTAGATTTAAGCCTTATTGGATATAATGACGAAGATAAACAATAAGGACCATATTGGATATTAAAAAATTCAAATGGACTAAATTGGGGAATGAATGGCTACATATATATCGCATAAGAGGAAGGATAAGGTAAATTGCCTAATTATTTTATTTTTTAAAAATTATTTAAATTATTGTTTTTTTTATAAAAAAAAAAGGTATTTGTGGAATGAATATCTAGCCATCATACCCTTTATTGTGAAGTAAATTAAATGAAAAATTTAAAATCCCATTAAATTTAAATTTGAATTGAAATAAAAATAAAAAAAAATTATTATTAAATTAATTTAATTAATTCAATAAAATTTTTTAAACATAAATTTTATATTTTTATCTATTATATTACATTATTATAAGATAAAAAAATATTAATTATATATCAAATGTTAATAATATTTAAAATTATATCAAGGATTATAAATATTAATTGTTTTATAAATACTTTATTAACATTTCAAACATTTGTGGCCTATATTTTCATTTTCAATTTTATTTTTTGAATGATTTTATAATTAAATTTATGAACAGCTTTCACATAAAATACTGTGAAGACAAGGTATATAAAATGTAGATACTAATTTTTTTTTACAAATTTAGCATTTTACTTAAAGAATATTATCATAAAACATAAATATATGTTTTATATCTTCTAATCTTAAATTTTTACTATTTTAACTTTTTTATAAATTTTTTTTATTTTAATACTTTAATTTATATTCTTTATATATTTTCCACCCAAAAAACACACCTAATCCAGTCAAAAAGCTAATAAAAACATTCCAAGCCAAAATTTAACTCTAAAATATTTCTAATAACTATTTTTTTTTATACCCTAAATATTCGCAATTTTCAATTCTAAAAACTTTATCCTTCAAATCATAAACAACATCACCGAACAAAGTTATAATTCCACCTACTTCTATCCCTTTTTCCACATAGTTATAATCAAAGGAAAGTAATTTAAATGGTTCAAATATGAATTTTATTTTTTTATCATTATTAAAAGTAAATATATCCTTTTATATTTTTAAATTTTCTACCAAATTAATTTGCATTTATTTTTACCCCTCTTTCAAAACTAAATTTCCAGCACATTTTATAAAATTATCAACTTCATATTTATTCTTTTTAAAATATATTAATATAATATATATCAAAATAATAATAATAATTTTTATTATATTTAAAAATTTAATTTTTTTATAAATACCCCTTTTTTATCGTTTTTATCATTTATTAATATCTCAGAGTAAAAAAGATTATTATATTAATTATTATTTGTATCAATCGGTTTAAAATGCTCATTTGTTGTAATAACACCCTATAATAATAATCCTTATTATAATATTTCAGTATCATTTATTTTCTACCATTTATTTTTTTCGTTCCTTTTTAAATATTAAAATAAATATTTTTAAAATTAAATTTTATTAATTTAATTAATAAATACTTTATGCTGTTTTCTAAATCAGTTTAAGTAAGTGGAGTTTCTTTTTACTAAATTTGATTGTAATGTTTTGTTTTTTTGTTTCTTTCTGACCAACTAAAAATTAATGTGAAACCTAACAAAGTTAAAATTTCAAGTTTAAAAGGAAAATCCATTTTTTATCGAAATATTATTATTTTTTTTTATTTATTTTTCCTTTAATTATTCTTATATATGGAATTAGAATTAAAATAAAAAAATAACATTTAAAATTTGCGTTTTTTCATATATTAGTAAATAATTATTATTCTTATGTTTGATAATATGTAAATAATATATTTTTTAAAAAAATATTTACACTAAATTATTAATTGTATTATTTATTAATAAAAAAATCTTATAAATATATCAGATTTATCGAAATTTTTTAATAAAAACTTAATCAATTATCATACATTATAAATATGTATAACTTCATTTATTTTTTTATCACAAATCTAGCACTATTCAACTTATTTCGAATCTTCATAAAATTTATTCCTTTGATTTCTTTACGAACATTATTCGCAAATGACAGAGTGTAAACAAGGTAAGTAAAACGTGGATTTTAAATTTATTTTACAAACCTCACAATTAGCTTTCACTTTACCTCCGAAAATCATATATATTTATTTCACATCTTTTAACTAATAATTCTATTTCTTTTTTTTCCAATTTACGACCCATTACCACAAATCCTACAAAAGGGCCCAACCCACAAAAACAAAACAAAAACTCATCAAAATTATTTAAACCTCCTAAGTTGTTATTTACCATTCCAAAATTTAAGACAGCTATTTATTTGTATACCCTATATATTTAACATTTTCCATTCTAAAAATTTTGTCTTTAAAATCATAAATAACATCACCAAAAAGTGGAAAAATACCGCCTGCTGTTATTCCTTTTTCAATGTAATTATAATCTATACTAAATAAATTAAATGGTGCCAATTTGTATTTTAATTTCTTTCTATTTATAAAATCTATCATATTTTCATCTATGTCTATATTTTATTTTAAATTCACAGACATCTATTTTTTTCCATCACTCAAAACTAAATTTCCAGCTATCTTAGTATGTTTATCGATTAAAAACTAATACTTTTTTTTTTATAATATAAACATAAATATAAATATGTTACTTAAATACACTTTTAATAAAAAAAAATACAAAAATATTTTAAAAATTATTATCTATTTAAAAAATAATTTAAAATTACTTTTATAAATTTTTTATTCATATATTTACCAATATGTTTTTATCATGTATTTTTAATTTCGAATACAATAAGTTTTTAAATTTATATTTTTAATCAACTGGTTTGAATGTATCGTTTGATTGTAATCTTCCTATCATCATAATATTTTCAAATAAAATTTCTGATTCATTTATTTATTTCCAATGGTTATCATGGTTGTTACTATTTTAAAAGTTTAGAAAATACTAATTTAATAAAAAATTAGCTATTTAAAATATTTATAATATTCTTCTTTAATAAATTTTAATTTAAATTAAAACTATTTATTTAAATACCTTATTTAATTTTCTAAAATTGATTGAGTTGTACATTATTTTTATTTTATTAATTTTAAATATTATTATCTATACTTTTTACTTTCTCTCCAGTCTTGAAAAATATAAAAACCCATTTATAAAAATATACCTACTTCTGCTGCTATATATGCAATCTCCATAAATCTATATTTTTATATAATTTTTTTTTTTATAAATTTATTAAATTTTTTCTCTTCAAAAAAAATAGAATATTAATCAATAAGCAGAATTTAAAAGAATATTTTTTGTTAATATATTAAATCAGCCAATTATATATATTTTAATATTATTTATGGTGATAATTTTTTATAATTTATAAGGATAAAATGATTATAATAGTAAAAAAAATATATCTAGGTTTTAGTTAAACTTAATTATTTGAATAAAAGATATAAAATCTTTGATAAAAATAACAAATACTGAATTTAGTTTTCAAAATAAAATATAAATAGCTGGTTTTATAAATGAATAAATAAATAAATATATAAACCATTTTAAAATATGCAAAAATATATAAAAAATCATTTTAAAAAAGATCTTCAATTATAATAACTTTTTCATTATAAATAAGTAAAAACTATCAATTTATTTAAGATTCAGATGCAGTTTAATCCATTTAAATTCCCTATTTGTCATGGAAACTTTTTGTTCTTTCTTTCATACTTAAAGCAGGAATAGGAATTTCGAAGGGTTCAACTTTCCAAATTTCTTTGGCATATTCATGAATAGTTCTATCGGAAGAAAATTTACCAGTTTTAAAGGCGTTAAGCATAATTCTTTTATACCATTCTTTTTAATTTCTGTAACAATCATCAACTTTTTATTAAGCTTCACAATAAGATTCGAAATCGGCTCCTACTAAATAATAGTCGTTGTTGTGTCTGATTGTGTCAATTAAATGAACTAAATCATCAGATTTTCCGAAAACTCCTTCTTCGATAGCGGCTAAAACTTTTTTCAAATTTTCACTGAAATATTTATCAGGACTAGTCGCTCTCATTTTCTCTCTCAAGGCCTCAATTTCTTCAACTCTAGCTCCAAAAATAAATTCATTCTCAACTCCAACTTCTTCACAAATCTATTACAAATTAATAATTAATAAAAAAATAAAAAATAAAAAATTAATTCATTAATTCATTATTTCAGTATAAACAAATCTATATTTTTAATCTAATTTTGATATTTTTTTGATTCTTTTTCGATATTTTTTTAATATATTTTCGATTCTTTTTTGATATTTTTTTAATATTTTTGATATTTTTTTAATATTTTCGATATTTTTTAAATATTTATAATAAATAATAAATAAAAAACATTTTTTATAAATTTATTTACTTCAACATTGGCCCCGTCCCAAGTTCCAATCAAACAACTTCCATTCATAACAAATTTCATGTTAGAAGTTCCTGAAGCTTCCATTCCAGCTGTACTAATGTGCTAAGACAATTCGGCAGCGGGAATAATAATTTCGGCCAAAGAAACGTTATAATTGGGCAAAAAAACGACTTTTAAAAGGTCTCCAACTGCGGAATCTCTGTTCACTTTCTCTCCGACGGCGTTTATAAGCTTAATAATTCTTTTAGCGTTGATGTATCCGGGAGCTGCTTTTCCTTTTATTTTATAAAAATTAAATAAATAAATTAATTTAGTATTTCTTTATTATAAATTTAAAATTCTTTTTATTTTCAAAACTTCTTTAATTAATGAAAATTTTGCACTTATTATATTTTATAATACCTCCGAATAAAACGGATCTGGGTAAGAATTTTCTCTTTCTCTCTTCAGGGGGAGTGTTGATAATACTCAAATATCTGTGAATAACATATAAAATATTCATGAATTATCTTTTGTATTCATGAATTCTTTTAACTTAAATATCGAACAAAGAATCAATATTAAGGTCAATTTCTATAAATTTAAATAAATTTAACAAAATATAAAATATTAAAATTATTAAAAATATTAAAATATAAAATATTAAAATTATTGAAAATATTTATCACTAAAATTAAATAAAATAAACAATTATTTTTTTAAAAATAATAATTACATAAGTTGTGTTTAACCCACCACCATAATTATTCTTTATTGTGTCTCTTAATTTTTGCAAATTCTTTTTAAGCTTATTCGTCCTCAGCAATGGCAACTAAATCTTTTAACTCATTCATGTTAAATAACCATTCATCTCCTCCCAATTTAATAGTATAAAACTCAGCTAATTAAGGATTACAACATCTAATCCATCTTCTAGGAGTAACTCCATTGGTTTTATTTTAGAATTTTTTAGGCTTAATTTGATAAAAATCATTAAATAAGTTTTTCTTAACTAATTCAGTGTGCAGAGCAGCGACTCCGTTGACAGCTGTATATTTTTAATAAAAAATTAATTAAAAATTTTTTATTTATATATTTATATTTTAAGTGTAATAATTATAATAATAATTATTTATCTAGTTAATTTTTTACCGTGAGAACCGATAACACATAAATTAGCCATTCTAACTTTTTATCCGTGTCCTTCTTCGATAATTGACATTCTTTATAATTTCAAGGCATCAGTTGGGAATCTTTTGGAAATATTTTCTAAAAATAAGTGATTAATCATATAAATTAATTCTAAATGTCTAGGCAATAAATGTTTCATTAAATCAGTTCCCCATTTCTCTAAAGCTTCGGGCAAAACGGTGTGATTGGTATAAGAGAAGCATTTATAAACCTTTAATAATATATAAAAATCAGTATAAAAAAATAGTATTTAAAATAATTTATAAATCACTGTAATTATCATTAATTCTAGTAAATTTTTAATATTTGTAATAAAATTTACTAAAAATATAATAATTTTTTATATTTTAACTAATATCTTACCAAATTCCAGGCAAATTCCCAGCTAAATCTCTCAATATCCACCAAAATTCTTAATAATTCAACAATTGCCAAAGCAGGGTGGGTATCATTCAACTACATAGCGACTTTTTCAGGCCAATCTTTCCAATCTCTGGGTTTTTTCTTCATAAATCTTCTAATAGCGTCTTGACAACTGGCAGAAACTAGTAAATATTGTTATTTTAATCTCAATTCTTTCCCAGCGTATGTAGAATCGTTAGGATATAAAACACTTGTAATATATTCAGCTCTTTATCTTTATTCTAAGGCTCTTTGGTAATCCCCAGAGTTGAAGTGTTAGAAATGGAATTCTTCTCCAGGAATTGATCTCCAAAGTCTTAAATTAATGGTGTTAAAGGTTCCATGTCCTAAAAATTATTAATTATTTTAATAATTAAAAATAGATTATTACAAACTAATTTTTATTATGAAAAAATAATTTAGATATATTTTATCAAAAATAAAAAAATAATAAAATAAATTAATTAATAAATACCAGGTAAAGGGTTATCATAAGGTCTAGCATAAACTGTTTCTCCTCCTTCCCAAACAGAAACTTCCTAATCTCCTTCTTTAACTTTACTTACATGTCCATAAAATCTGATTCTGTAATTAAGATCAACTCTTTCAATTTCCCAGGGATTTCCTTAGTCAAGCCAGAAATCAGGAACTTCACATTGATAACCATCTTAAATATATTATTTAAAAATACCGTAACTGTATCTCAAACCGTATCCCCAGGCAGGATAATTGAGAGTGGCTAAGGAGTCCATAAAACAAGCTGCAAGTCTCCTAAAATTTAAAAAATTAAAAATTAATTAAAACTAAAATCAAACATATCCTTTTTTTATATTTTATTTATTCTAATTAAAATTTCTTATTATTTTATTTTTTATTTTTTTAATCAAATAAAAAAAAAAAAAATCTAAATAACATCTAAAATAGTAGTAAAAATTCCACTTTCAACAAAAATAAAATAAATATTTTTTGAAAAATTATTTACCCTAAACCTCCATTTCCTAAAGCAGGATCTTTTTCTTCTTCGTATAAAGCTTCTAGTTTATATCCTAAGTCTTTTACTGCTTCTTTATAAAGATCTTCAATATCAAGATTAATTAAGGCATTTTACAAATATCTACCAATCAAAAATTCAAGACTTAAATAATAGACAAATTTAACGTCATTGTGAATAAAATGTTATTAGGTATCATTTGATAACTCAATCAATCTGTCCCTGATAGAAACTGCTACAGCCTTAACAAAATAAAATATATTTAATATAAATAATTAAAAAAAAAAAATATTTTTAGAAGAATATATTCCTAAAAAATCTCTTCTTATATATTAAAAAAAATAAAAAATATTCAATGCATAACATCCACCCCTCATATTTTTCGCATTTTTCAAAGTTTCTTAATTTTTAAAAATATAAAAAACCTCAAAATCTACAATTTTACCCATATCAATAAATATTATTTATATATATAAAGATTTTAATAAATAATATTTGTATATATATATGTATAAATAATTATAATATATATATATACATATATATGTATTTTACTTAATAACAGTGGAAACTAGTGAAATCAAACCTGGTTTTGGCCAAAGTGTGTTCGACGTGAGTGACTATGTGTTTTTAGATATCTTCTTTAGTTGTTCCTATATATTAGCTCATTAACTCCCAAATTTTTTCGTTTCTAGCTAAGTCAGTATGGGAACCGAATTCGGCTCTGTACCCTTGGATTTATCCTCCAGATTTATTCCAGTAAGAGTGTCTTCTGGAAGATTTTCTTTCGTAACTTCTGTTTTCCATTCTTTTTTTTTAAGTTTCCTATGAAAATAAGATTTTATTTTTTAGTTTTTTTTTTTTTTTTACTTTTATTTTTAGTATTTTATTTATTTTTTATTTTTTTATTTTGTTTTTATTTTTTTCTATTTTAATTTTATAATTACTAATAAAATAAATAAACATCGGTAATAACTAAAGTAAAATATTTTTTTAAAGAATAAATGGATTATAATATCTAATTATTATATTAAATTTACTTGAACCTGAAAAAAATCTAAAAAATATTAAACGATATTGTAATTATAATATTGATAATTAATCACTTATTCTTTAATATCTTATTAAAATATAATTAAAGTAAGTAAAATATATCTTACTATCATTTAAAACATAGTTTATTATTGTAATAATTAGTTCAGAAAGTCATCTAATTTCTTATATTTTCCCATTTATTTTATTAAAAATAAAATAAATATAATTTGAAATACTTGTCACATCAATAATTACTATTTTTAAATAAAATAATAGTAACTTAATTATAACTTATTTTCCTAGTACATTTCATTTTTAAATTATATTTTTCTAAAATTTTTTTTTTATTTATCCTCAATATGTAGTAGATTAAAAAAAGATTTAAATTTTAAAAGTATTATTAAATGATAATATCATTTATGATAGATGCAACCAATTTAAAAATAAAATACAAACCTACTAGCAAATTAAAAAGGAAAAAAGTTTTTCAAACAATATCATAAATAAAAACATAATATAATTTAATAAATTATTACCTTTAATATAAAAAAATTAGTAAAAAATTATAATTATTTTTGAAATAAATTTTTTATAAAAAAGTATACATAAATTTAAGAATAAAAAATAATCACTATTCAACTAACAACTCTTAATTTATAATCTATAATTTTGGTTCACAAAAATTAAAATATTTTATAAATGATTTTTTTTATCTAATATTTAACTAATTCATTTTTAAGTTCTTAAATTATGAATGACGACTTTATTTTTATAATATCAATTTTAATTTATATATTTAATATTTGCAGTAAAGATATGTATTCATATTTAAAATTTTGTAAAAAAAGTAAATTATACAAAAGAGTTTTAAATTTATACCTAATTAGATAATTTTTCTTCTCTGATTTTTAGATAATAAAATAAGTAAAAATATAACAATTTAAATTTATTATAAAAATAAAATTAACAAATAATTATAATAAATATAAGATAATTTTATTTATTTTTTTAAAAAGTATAAAAATAATTTATAAGAAAATGAAATTAAAAATGAATTAATATTATAATTAAAAAAAAATATATTAGTTAACGAAAGTAAAAATAAATAACTGCTTAAAATGAATTTAACTTATTTTAAATGAATATGAAATACATTTTATTTTCTCTCTATGATGAATTTTGATTGAAAAAAATAATTCAGTATTTGTTTATTAAATATTGGTTATAAAATAATATTGCTAATAAATACTATATATTCTAAATTATATATAATTATTTTGCTAAAAATTTTTAATTAAAAAAAATTGAAATTAATATTTATCGATTTTAAACAAAATAAAAAATACGAAAAAAAATATCATTTCCTATAATTTTTTAAGCTTCAGATACTTATATTTTTCTTTATAAAATAAAATACTGAATTTTCTAAAAGTATTTATAAAAATGGAAATTCAATTTTAGCAAAATACTGAAGAAAATAAGATATGCAACGATTATTTAATTTTAGAAGAATTACATAAATCTCTTATATCAATAACATATAAAGCAAAAAAATAACAATAAATAACCATATTAAAATTTTATAACGTATAAAAAATAAAAAATCTTTAATTATTTGACAATTTTGAAAAAGAAATGAATAAAGCATAATAAATTATAAGCCCTAATTGTATGGCATTTCTAGGTTAATTTCCTTTTTCTTAAGAATGGTAATGCTATGAATTGGAATATTGTAATTAGGGTAATAAAAATAAAAATAATAATATTAATAATTAATTATAAAAATATTTATAATGGTAATTGTGAAAATTGAACACAAAAATTATTATAATTTAACATAACAGAAATACATATAAATGATGTTGATATTAATTTTATATGAAATTAATATTAATATCTATTTTTATAAATAGGCACTTTATTTGAATTTGTTGTTGATCAAAATTTGTCATTTTAGAACAAAATAAAAATCTTTAGTTAATTTTTATTAGGTCTTTAATGCGTCCATGAAAAAAATATAATTCTTAAAAATTTTAGTATTCATAATATCTTACTTCATAATGGCTTAGTTAAAATTTCAAATTTTGGTAAATAATTTAAAAAATTCATTAAAAATATATAATAATTATTAACTTTAAATTATATTTATCAATATTTTTATAAAAAACCTATTTAAAAAATTAATAGGACTATCATACTTGTTTAAAAATCTTAATCATAATAGTAACTATTTGAAGTAATTTATTATAAAATAATAAATGAATAAATAAATAATTTATTTAATTATATTTTTAATAAAGTTAAAAACATAAAATTTATATATAACAATTCAATAGTTAAATATGCAGTCCAGAAGTATATAATAATTAAAATTATTCATTAAAGTCGGATGTTTGGATAGTACTAAATATATTGTATTTTTTATTATTTGAAAACTTTCCTTTTACAAAAGAATAATATGAAAATAACTATATTTTAAACTATTATGAATTTGATTTAAAAAAAAATATCGAAAAATAATAAAAAAACTGTAAATTAAAGGTAAGAGCATTTTAATTTATTATTTCACAATAATTTTAAACCAATTATTCATTTTTATAAAGTTTTATTATATATTTATAGGTTTTAGATGAATTATAATAATTATTTAAATCTTGTCTTATAGCTGATATTAATAAAAGACCAAATTTTTAATAATTATATATGCAATTAAATTTTTTGTTACATGATCATATAAAATAAGATTAACTGACAAAAATAATTGAATTTTATTAAAAATTAGAATAAAAAGATGTTTAAATAGAAAATAATGAACTTTAGAGTTTTGATAGAAATATTAAAAAAAAAATAACTATATAATTATAAATAAGCAATATAAATTTTTAAAGTGATTTGAATATAAAAGAATAATAAAATGAAAGTATAAATGATACGTTTAATTCTGATTCAGAAGGATTATAAATAGATGAATAAGATTAAGAGGCAAAGATTTTTCACCCTAATTATTTTTTTTTAGAAGAATAAAATTATTAAAAAAATGATATTAATTCATTTAATAATAATAAAATTATACAAAATGCAAATTTTAGTAATTAACAAACGTAAAATAAATTGAATTTTGAAAAAAAAAATTCAAGCTTACTAAGCGCTTTAAACGAAGATTAATTTCTCGGCCCGAAACTTTACAATATAAATTAGTTTGATCAATATAGCAATAAAATAATGTCTGAAAACAGAATATTTGATTAGTTTGAATCAAATACAACTAAATAAGAACAAAAATATAAAATAAATGGATATTAAATGCCAAGAAACAGTAGCAAAAGTGATTTGGCCATAAATTACCAATAAAATTATAGCTATTACAAATCTAATTTATTTTAAAAATCACATACATTCAATACACCTATAATTAAAATAGAAAGTTGTTAGAATATTAAATTACATAAATATTCGCCCATTAGCTAGCTGGGAAACTATATATATTAAGAAGATGAAGCTTAAGAAAAGAAAAATAATCTAAATAATATTAATAATAATATAGAAAATTAAAATAAAAATAATATAAATAAATAACAAATATAAAATACATCTCCTTAATCTGAATAAAAAAGCTAAATAAGCCAAGACTATATTTTAAACAAATAAAAAAGTATTATAACAAAATCAAACAAACAAGACTCAAAAAGTAATAGTGAATATAAAAAAGCATTATTATTATACGGAAACTTAGACAGTTAACTGTTATTTACCAAAGATTTACCATAAAATAATTCTTATTTTTCTGTTTTATTTGAAACTTAAACCGAAGCTTATCAATTTGAAATAGACAAATATAATTTTATAAGTGATACCTTAAACTATGCTTTAATTGATCTGGTTCTTGATTCAAATCTAAAGTAAAAAAAAAAAAAATATTTTTCAATTATTATCTAAATTTAAATCATTTAGTTTGTTAATATTATTTTTATATTTTTTAGATCTTTGATTAATTTCACTCTTTGTAAAAATATTTTATTTTTTGCACAAACTTTAAAAAACTCATTAATAGAAAAATAAAATATATTAAATTTGGAGCAGTTTGACTAATTTGTTATAAGTAAAGAGTGTAAAGACCTAATTTAAGTATTATAAGCTGATATAGATAGATGGCACTCGAAATTTATTAGATTTTTTTATTCATTATAATTGTAAGATAATTAATTACCAAATGAAATTAAATAATTTGTAAAAAAAGAAATAAATGAAAAAAATTATGATAAAGAAGTCAAAGTCAGCTCGAGAAGGGTATTAGATATTATCCTAAAATATTGTTATAAAGAAGGAATTGAAAAATAAAATGAAGAATAAAAGTAATAATAAGATACATAAACTTAAAAATAAAAGAAATAATAAAAATAATAGAAAATTAATCCGTTGGAGTAGTTTTGTAATAATCTTTTTATACTTATAAAAATAAGAAAAATCAATATTTTTTTTTATTTTTTTTTAATTACTTATTATTTACATAATAAATTTTAAATTAGTATTAGAATAATGTGAGCATCCATCTGACTGGTATTATAGATAAGCTCTTATTTATTTAATTTGTATGCTAATTAATCATATATTTGAAAAAAAAAATATAAAAAATGTTTTCAAATTTTATTATAACGACGTGCCATAATAGGGAAATAAATTTGATTTTTGGAAATTTTTTTCATGGATATAACATAAAGCTTCAGGCGAAACAATTAAGTAATAACTAGATAAAACAATTGTATATGCTTATGGAAAAGGTGGTTTTTAATTATTTTAAAATGCAATAAATAAATAAAAAAGAAAAAAATCTGCATATTTGGGTATATGAAAAAATAAATAATAAGCTATAACTAAAAATAATAATTTATTTTGTTTTATTATTATAATAATTTTTTTAATTATAAAAAAAAAATGTATCTATTTATAAAAAATAACTTTTAAAGGTAAAAAATATTTATATTAGAATTATTGATAAAAAATGATTTTAAAAATTTAAATAATATTTACAATGGAATATTGATTTTAATATTGTGATTATTCTTCTATAGGTTATATTATAAGTTAAAGTTCATATAACTATTGATATACAAAATAAAAAATCGATAATCTATGTATATTTTTGATTTTTTACTAGTCACAAATAATATTATAAATATGTTAATTACTAAATTTTCTAGTTTAATTTATATAATTTTATATGCTATGATTATTATAATTATATTTATATATGGTAAAATAAAATATTAACCTTATGAAAATTAAAAAATTCTTTATTTACTTTAATGAATCAAAAATTAAAATAAATTAAGAAAAAAAACTAATTCCAAACAATAAATAAATAATAAAAAAACAAATAATTTTTTTCTTAATTTTAAATTAATATTTATTATTTATGACAACTTAAACAAATGATAAAGCATAACCTGCTAAAAAAAATACGATATAAGGGTATGAATTAGTTTCACAATTAGGAGTAGGAGCTTATGCAAAAGTATATAAAGTAAAAAAAAATGGATAATATTTTGCATTAAAATTACTAGAAAAATAAAAAATTTACCAAGACGCATTAGAAAAATGTGTAGAAAGCGAAATAAAAGTTATGTCATAATTAAATTCCAAACACTGTATTAAATTAATTGAGCACTTCGAATATAGAAAGTGGATTTGTATAGTATTAGAATATTGTAATGGTGGTAAATCATATTATAGTTTATTTTTTAAAAAATACCACTTTAATTTTTTAAGAAATTTAATAAATTGGCAGTAAAAATATATAAAATAAAAATAAAAATAAAAAAAGCTAATAAAAATATCTAAATAAATTTTTTAACGGCAAAATAATAATTCTTAATATACGAAAAACAAAAAGTAAAATAATATTTAAATTGAAAGCATAATTTTTAACAGAAATAATTTATATACAATTAAATAATATTGTTTTTTCTTTAGAATTTTCTAATAACGCATAACTTTAATATATAATTTCAGCCGAATTAATAATATTTTGTAATTTAATTAAAAATAAATTATTTTTAATAAATTTGTGTAAAAATTTAATTAATATAAAAAAAGGAACTCTTTTACACTATATAATATAACAAAAACCAGGAGAAAAAGAATGTATGAATATTTTTATATAAATTATGTAAGGATTTGCCGCAATTCATCAAGCTGGCTATTTACATAGAGATCTCAAACCTGATAATATTTTAATAAATAATGGTATTTATAAAATTGCTGATTTTGGCGTAAAAAATAATTTTATTACAATAATTTAATTTTTTTTAATAATTCAACCTACTTGAAAAAAAATAAAATTTTATTAATAATTTTTATATAAATTTACATTGTATAGTTAAAATATTTTTTTTTTTTTTTAATATATGAAATCTAATCATTAAAAAACTAGTTTGCTACAACTACAGAAATAGGAAGAACTCACTGTGGAACTAGCTACTTTATGAGTCCGGAAATAATTCAACATTAACCACATGATTATAGATCAGATTTATGGTCAATGGGAGTCATTTTATTTTTTATGCTTTTCAAATTTTTTCCTTTCAGTTTAAAAAATAGAATAAAAGAAATGAAAAAATAATGCATACCTAAGTATGATTTAAGAGAATGCTTGAAAATGCATTAAGTTTAAAGAGAAGTATTAAATTATAATTTTATTTTATTTTATTTAATTTAATATTATTTAATTTAAACTATATTTTAAATTTAAAAATATAAAATTTTTTAGGTATCAGATGAAATGTGCGAACTTTTTGCTAATATATTTGTTTTCGATAAATAATAAAGGCCTACATTTTCATAAATCTATAACAATTGTAAATAATTCTATAAATATCTCAATAAATAAGAAATAGATGAATTGGGAACTTAATATTCAGTTATAGAAAAAAAAAGTAATTACCAAAAAAATACAACAGAAGCATCATAAACAACTTTTAAAACTATAAAAATTGTAGACCCTACAATAAAAACATTTGTCTAAGAAGAAGATACGGATGAAAGTGAGGCATATGTAATTAAATATATATATATTTGTAAAAATTTATTATAAAATTAAATCAAATTCTTTATTTCTTAATTAATTCTTACATATAAAGTTTTTTTCTATTTAGGACGACGAAAATGACCAAGACAGAGAAGCAGATATAAATTTTTCCTCTGAAAAAGAAGAAGGACGTATTTAAATTCATAATAATTTTAAAGTCCAAAAATTTCATACTTATTCAAATGGATTAGGACCAGTTTTTACATAATATTCAGAATTAATAGGCAAACCATATAAAAATATTTCTGAAATCACTAATTCTGTAACTTTTATACAATTCTTACAATTATTTATAAAAAAATAAGTATAGTTTAATTATTAAAAAATTAAAAATAATTTAAAAAATTAAATAGTAAGCAGACATAGAATAAGAGTGCGCAGACGAAAAATTCGATGATATTGGAACTTCTTTTAGACAAGTTAATTTACTAATGGGTCTCGAAAAAAGCGATATTGTTTAATCGAAAAAATTTTAAAAAATTAAAGATAAATATATTTTCTTGATTCAAAAATATAATTTTATAAATGATTGTATTGAAATGTTGCCAAATTTAAGCTTAGAATAAAATATAAAGTAATAAATATTTTTATTTATTTTATTATAACTTATTTTTGATATATAATTACTTAGATCTGTCGTGAATTATATACTTTGCAAGCTTTTGCTATTTTTTGCAACTTAATTGAAATTACAACTAGAAAAAGGAGAAAATACATATAATTTTTAAGAGTTTCCAGAATTTTTAAAATCTAAATATTATCAAGAATTTATTTAAAATATAAAATCTGATATTGATCACTGGACAGTTAAACTTAAATTTTATTATAATTTAATAGATAAAAAAAAATGCATTGTTAATAATACGCTTAAATAATTAATAACAGAAGATCTTGTTGAAACTGATTTTAATAATGATTTAAAATGTTAAACTAGAAAAATTTTAGACATTATTTTTAAACATGCATATAAATTGGGCCATTAAAAATTTAAACAGGAATAAATTGATTAAACATAATAAAATAATTAAAACCAGTAGCCAAATTAAAATGGGCTAAATCTAAACAATAGTAATAATTTTAATAATAAAAACCTAAGTCAAAACCAAAGAAAACTCTTATTTATAAACCAAAATTCTAAAAATTCAAATTTTTGGAGTTCTTAATAAATAATAGCCACTTCATTTTTTCTTTTGCTCTGTATGTTAATTAATAATATATTCGAATTTTAAGAAATAGAAACCACATTTCAACAATATTATTTAAAAAATCCAAATCTAAAAAATAAAAGCTAATTTGATTTTTGGAAATTTACTTAGTGGATTCAAAAAAGGGCTACTTAAGAAGATCTTGTAAATTCAATACATACAGTAATAAAAGCTGCTTTTGGTTAAGAGGTATTAAAATAGCTAAAAAATTTAGTAGAAGAATGAAAAAGTAAAAAATATGTAAAAAAAAATAAATATATTAGAAAAAATTATAATAATTGTAAATTATTTTATATTAAGCTTTATAATAAAAGGAAACAAAAGTAAAATAAATATACAAATTAATTATATTTTATTTTTGTTATTTAAGGTATTTATAAATTTAATTTATTAAGTTGAAAAATTTTATGAAAAGTATATATTTATAAAAGAGAAGTTAAACATATTATAAATAACAATTTTTAATTTATTTTATTATATAAACAACAAATATTTTTTTTAAAGATAAATGATTATTTTATTTTTTTTATTCTTTCATATTAATTTTAACGTTCAAGTGCTTATTAATATTTTTTATCTACCATATATAAGAATATAATTTTTTATAGTTCTTTACAATAAAAAATTTCAAAAACCAGCTAAATTAAAATGTGGTATTTTAGTAAAACAAAAATTTTTATAATAATACAGAAATTATATAATTTATTAAAAAGTTATTAAAAATAATATAAAAAAAAAATCAATAAATAAATAAAAAAAAAACAAAAAAACCAATAACTTTAAAAATAAATGAAAAAAGAAGATAATAACTAAGGAAATTTCAAAGAAATCAAAATAAATGAAGAAATAAAAGGATACAAAATTATCGGTTTATTAGGCAAAGGAAATTTTGGAAATGTATATAAAGTTTTAAAGTAAAATCAATTATATGCTTTAAAAATGATGTACAAAGATAAAATAAAATCAATGAATTTATTATTTTATGTAAAAACCGAAATAAAAATAATGAAGCAGCTAAATAATGAACATTGCTTAAAATTGTATGACAATTTTGTTACTAAACATTTTTACTGTATGGTTTTAGAATACTGCGATAATGGTAAATCAAATTCCCACAAAAATTCTAACTTATTATAGAAAAAAAATTAAGGAATACATTTATTTATTTTATTTTATTTTATCGTATAAAATAAAATAATAATAAGTGTTAATGTCCAAAAAATAAAGTTACTTTTCGAATAAATAAAAACTATTTTATAAAGAAAAAAGATAAAAAATACACAATACTTTATTTAATAAACTCAAATCATTTAAAATAAAATTTATTATTATAATAATAATATCTTATTTACTGATATTAAATATTATCATATTTAGAATTTTATTTAATGTATTAATCTGTTGTAAATAAAAAATAAGTATTAACTAATTAGATAAAAAATATTATTATATAACACTACTTTCTTTTTACTTTATATTTATTAAGTTTTTATTTTTAGGAAATTTAATGAGCTATATAAAATAAAACAAACCTAATTATAGAGAGTGTTTGGACATTTTTATTTAAATTTTAAAAGGTTTTAAAGCAATTCACGAACTAAAATATATGCATAGAGATATAAAAGCAGAAAATATTTTAAAAAGTTAAAACACATATAAAATAGCTGATTTTGGATTTGCAACTATGAAAGAAATTGGGTAAACGTATTGCGGAACTAGGTAAATTAAAAAATTAAAATAAATAAATAAAAAAAAATAAAAGTAATACTAATATTTTATTATAAATTTATCAGTTATTATATGTCACCCGAAATTTTGTAAAAATAATTACATGATCACAAATCTGATTTATGGTCTTTGGCAGTAATGCTTTTTTTCATGATTTTTAGAACCTACCCCTTTGATAGTAAAGAATAATAGCTGGAAGAAATAAAAAGATAATGTATACCATAATTTAATTTAAAAAAATGCTTGGAAGAAAAAAATATATTTAATATTGAAGTAATATTTGTTATTTGAAATAAATTAATAGCTTATACAAATTTCAATATAAACAATATTAATTGCGATATTTTTATATTTAACTTTTAATATAGTATGCCCCAGAATTGTGCGAATTATTTTAAAATATTTTTGTCTTTGATAATAAGTTTAGATATAACTTTTCGTATTTATTTAATAATTGTAGCATTATAAAAAGACATATGAATAAAACGATTTTGAAAAATAGTATTAATTTTTATGATCAATTAGAATAAGAATTGTAAGAAAATAAAAATTAAAAATAAGATGATAAATTAAAATTAGATCCTAATTAATAATATAACTTTATTTCCCTACAATCTTAAAAAATAAATATTGTGGAATCTGAACATAATTTCGATGAATTTTAAGAGGATTAAAATACAGAAATTAATTTTAATTAGTAAAATGCACTTTATAACACAAATATAAATTAAAATAATGCAATATAATAATAAAAATTAGATAAATTTAATAACGATAACAGTTAATTTGAAGCATTAGATTAATTTATACCTATTGAAAATGAGGGCTCTATAAAGAAATTTTATTATTTCGAAGTATCTGATTAAAATAAACTAACTTTATATAATAATGATCAGAAATAAAATAGTTAAGGAAATTTTAAATAAAGTATATCAAATGATAAAAATTTTAGAGGTCCTATAATGAATAAAATAAAATAATGCTCAATAATTGGAGTAGGATCTCAATCTTAAGAAGCTTAATAAATTAATAAAAATAATGCCGATCAAAATATAAATAATTAATAATAATATAACAATATAATGAATGTTGAACCATAAATAAGTAATCACGAAAATGAAAATAATTAGTTATAAACAGGATAGTAAAGCTATAAACTTTAAAACTATTAGTAATACTCTGATAAACAATAAAAAAATGATATAAATCCATAAAATGATGAAAAACCTGTAGATTAATATAATGAGAAATAACTATATTAAAAGTAAACATCATAACTTAGGCTTAAAATGTTAATGGGAGAAAATTCTACAAAAGGCTAAGAAAAATAATTTGAATAAATTTTAAATAAATACAATTACCTGAAATAAAAGTATAGTTTCATAATTGATATTATCGACTGCTTACCTTCTTTATAATTAACTGATGATTTAAAGTAAAAAATAAAATAAGTATTAATTAACATATTAAATAAGTTCAAAAATTGTCAAAAAAAATTATATATGTTGTTAATCATATCCATTTTAAATATTATCAGAATTTATATAAATTTATGAGAAAAAATTTATATTATATTTATTAATAAATAAATCTACTTTATTTTAAGCTAAAAATATTTTTAAAAATTTATATTTAATTATTGAAAAATATAGTAGCATTTGAAAATTTATCATTATTTTTATAATTAGAAATATAGTAGCTTACATAATGTTAAAAGAAACAATTTTTTATGCAAAAGAAGCTTTAAGAACTCTTGAAAATAAGTAAAATGAATATTAATTAGAATATTTTGATTAATTTTTAGAGTCTCCTTTATGCACAGAATTAAAGGATGAAATTTAAAATGACATTAGTAGGCATCAAAGAAGAATGTGTTTAATTTATTTTTCAATAAATTTAAAAGAGGTTGATAAAATTCATCCACAATTAAAAAATATTTTTACATAAAATGTAAATGAAACGAATTATGATACTTAGTTAAAAAAATAAATTAGGTGGGGATTATACCCAATTTTCTTAAAAGCGAAATAAATGGGTATATAAAAATATGAAAAAGAAAAAAAGGAACTTATTTAAATTGAACAGCATGAAGAAATTTCAAATAATGCATTATTGACAGAAGAAGCCGTAATTTTATTATTTAAATATTTATCCAAATTTTGATAAATTAATTTTGATAAGGACATTTCTTTTTATATTAAACATAATAAAATAAAACAAACTTATTTAAATATTATATTTCATAGGATGATAAAATAAAAACTTCAGTAAGATCAAGTTCTAAATCAATTAAAACTAATAAAACATATGCTGAACATAAAAAAATTGGATATAGAAATGAAAAAAGATATTCAAAATAAATTATAAACTCCTACTCGTATTTAATACCAGGATTAGGAATATTAATGTGTATGGTTTTAAATAATATATTTGAAAAAGCAAACATTTTTGACACTTTTTCTATTTATTTTAAAACTCATAAAAAAAAATTAAATAAATTTGATTTTTGGCAATTTTTTTAATGGATGGAATAAACTGAAGGACAAAATCTTATTGATCAAATAGATAAAATAGTTTAAATCGTTTTTGGAAATCAAACCTCTAGTCCGGGATCTTAATGAACTATATAAACAAAAATGCCTAAAAAATAATAAAAAAATAGAAATAAAATGTATAAATTTCTGCCTATTCAATTAATTTATAAAGTTTCAATTTTTTAAAATTTATAGTATATTTATTTATTCATTTATAATGTTTTTCCTTTTATTTATTTAAAATATAAATTTTAATTTATTTAAGTATATTTGTTAAAAATATAATTACCATATTAATGCAAATTCAATTTAAAATAACAATTTTAAATAAAACATAATTATATATAAATATGACTATAATTTATCTTAATGTCAAATAAGAATAATGTGTGATTAAAATTTTTTATTAAATTGTACTCATAAAGAAAATTACATAAAACAATTTTAACTAATTAATATATATATTTTAAAATAGTAATATTATTCAGATTTATAATTATATTTATTGTTTTTGTTTTAAACGATTGATCATCTATCAAAAATCTCAATTAGTATTTATTTATTAAAGATAACCAATATTATAACCTTAAACAGTTTAATAATATATTTGATAATTCTTACTATCATAACCAAATTGAAAAAAATTAAAAAAAAAAACAATAAATATCAAAATAACCTGAAAAATAACAAAAAAATTAAAGCAAACCTTAAAAAAAATAAAAAAAAATAATATAATATAATATACTTTAAATCTAACACAAAATAAAATAAGTAATAATATCTTTAACTTTTAAATTTTATTTCAATGGACTAAATTCAAAAAGATAAAAAAAATCAAAAGGCTAAAAAATTTGGACAAGTAAACGAAATAAATGGTTATTAAATAGTAGAAGAATTAGGATCAGGTTCTTATAGTACAGTTTTTAAAGTCAGAAAAGGAGATTAAATTTGGGCCTTAAAATTATTAGATAAAGAGTAAATTAAAAGAGAAAACTTGTATGAATGTGTTCAAACTGAAGTATTAATTTTCATTTAAAATAAATCATATTTTTTTTAATTTTATATTTTATATTTTATACCTTTTTATATTCTAGTTTTTAATTTTTTAATTTATATAATTGTTTGCAAAAATTAATATCAAAAGCTAATGTTCTTGCATAATAAAAAATTGTAACCTATTTTATTTTATCATTATATATTAGATTAAGGTAATGAAAAAATTAGATACTCCCCATTGTATTAAAATTTATGATTAATTTGTCTATAAAAATTGGGTATGTTTATTATTAGAATATTGTAATGAAGGTAAAAAAATTAAAAAATATCTTAAAAAATCTATCTATTTATTATTATACTTAGTCTTAATAAATATTAATATTAATAATATTTATATCAATATTTTTTCTTCTATCATATTTATAATAATGGTATTAATTACTTTTTCACTTATATTTTTACATACTCAATTAATAAAGGAACTCTAATGTAATACGTAGTATCTAAAAAACCTAATGAAGATCAATGTATGTAAATTTTTATACAAATTTTAAAAGGTTTTTAGGAAATACACAAAAATAGTTATTTACACCGAGATTTAAAACCAGAAAATATATTTATTCATAATGGCGTTTTTAAAATAGCTGATTTTGGTCTTGCTAAATCCTCATCTGTAGGAAGAACATAATGTGGTAGTAGGTACTATATATACAAAAAATAATAATGATAATTTTAATTATATTATATAACTTTGTACATTAAATAAAATAAAATAGTCGTTTAATTAAATAAAAGATTTGTAATTATTTAAATATTATTTAATAAATACATCATATTTGCATATTTGAATAAAAAATAGTTAATTATTAAAATAGTCTCTCAATATTTAAACCATATAAAAAATCGTTTGGTGTAAAATTATAAATAATATGCATTTTTTTTTATTTTAAAGTTATTATATGTCCCCAGAAATATAACTAAGATAAGCACATGACCATAAAAGTGATATATGGAGTTTGGGAGTGGTTCTTTATTTTATGATGTTTAGGAGTTTTCCTTTTAAATCAAAAGGAAATAGGTTAAATGAAATTTATAAAGCATGTACTCCTGAATTTGATTTAAGAAAACACCTTGGCAATAATTAATATAATTTTAAGGTATACAATACAATTAATCGAGTTAATTAAAATTTAGTATAAAGAAAAAATATTATTTATTTATTAGTTTTCTCAAGATTTAGTTGATTTCTTTAAATTGATTTTTGCATATGATCCTAATTAAAGAATTTCTTTCTCATATTTATTTTCATGCAATAAACTCATTTAGAAATACTTAAATGGTTCAAAAATTAATGAAGCTACTAATTTTTATAAAGGTTTAGAATAAAAAAATATAAAGGAGAGAGTGCCATAATAACTTGTTGAACAAGACAAATACCAATAAAAAAGAAAAAGTTAAAATATTAATGTGATTAATCCCGCTAATTCAATAATAAATGAAGAAAATGAACCCGATATATGTATAGAATAACATTAAGATACTGAAGATAATCTACCTAATTAAGTATTAAAAGAAAATAAAAATTCTCGGAATTATTTACATAATTAAAAAATCTTAAATAATGAAGAAAACTTAAAAGAAATAGATGTAAATTAATTTAATTAATATATAAATAACTTTAATTATATTGAAAATAATTAAAATAAAAATAATGAAATCAAATTATAACAAATAAATTTATAATGAATTTATATTTAATTCTATTAAAATTATAATGAATTAAAAAATATAAATAAAATAATCAAGGAAGAAGGTAAAGCTTACAAACTTAACAATTTTAGAAATGTTATTGAAAATATAGATTAAAATAATGAAAGCGATATTAAAACAGAAGTAAAAAAAATGTTAGAAAATATTATAGGTCCAAAATTATAAAGAAAATGCACCCCCGATAGCAATTCCTAACTAAGCGAAATTACGAGTTCCTGTAGAAAAGGACTTAAAAAATTGGCAGAAATAGATATAAAAAACCAAACATTAAAATAATAATATTAATAAATATATACCACTTATTTATTCAGAATCTAAAAGTATAATTTTATAGGTGATGTACTTAATTTGTTGCCAAATCTCAATTTACCTCAAAATACAGAGTTAATATATATAAAAATTATTTATTTATTTATTTATTTATTTATTTATTTATTTATTTATTTATTTATTTATTTATTTATTTATTTATTTATTTACTGTTTGTAGTTTAGTCTCACATTATGTGCTTTGTAAATTACTTCTTTTTTATGCATTAAAGCTCAGAAACTCTTTGATGCATTAATAAAATATTTTTAAACTTGAAGGCTTCAGTTCATTTGTGGAGTCCAAATACAAGGAAAAATTAATAGATAAAATAAATTTTGACATTTTGAGATGGAATTCAAAATTTGTAATGTTTTACTATTCTATAGATACTGAAATGATGATTAAATCTGAAAAATTAAAATCTTTAATTACTATGGAGGTAAATAAAAAATTATTTTACTTTAAATTATAATGTGAAATTTTAAAGGTAAAAGAAACAGACTACAATAAATAATTAAAGTAACCCAGTCGAATAATTTTAGATGCAATTTTTAAATAATCATACAAAGAAGGTATCATATAATATAGACAATTAAAAAAATAATAAGAATAGATAAATGAAAAAATAAATAATATTTAACAGGAAAATAATCAACAAGTTAAAAATATATAAAAGTATAAAAAAATACATGAAGAATTAGAAAAATAAATATAAAGTTTATAAAATATCAGGTTATCGTTTTGCATACTTTTAACCATGGTTATTAATAATATTTTTGAATTTTAAAGTACAAAAATAACCTTTTAAATTTATTATCAAAACGAAGGAACTCAAAATATAAAAAATAAAGGATTTGATTTTTGGAAATTTTATATGTGGATATAAAAGGCTCCCCAATATTTAATTATAGATAGTATTCATCAAGTTGTACAAGCAGCTTATGGACTAGAAAAATTAAAAAGCATCCAACAAATGTGTGAAAATAATGATAATAATAATATTAATTATAATCACAGTGATAATAATTATCAATCAAATATAAATAATTAACTTAGTAATAAAAATGGAAACTTTGAATGAATAATTTATCTAAAAGTTTTAAAATTTATATTCAATTTTTAGTAAAAAAGTATAATTTACCTATAAAAATGTAATTTATAATTAATAAAAAAAATTATAAATAAATTGTTTATATTAAACTATATCTTTATTAACTTTAGTATTTGTAATCTAAACCGCAAAATTATTATTTATAATTTACTAGAATAACTTTCTATTATAATATATTTTTATTTTAATTGCATATTATTATAAAAAATAATAACTAAAAAATATATAAAAAAATGTAGTTTTAACACAATTTTACAACCTAATAAATACAAAATCAAATAAATGAATTTATAACAGAATTTGATAAAAATATAAATATACCAAATGAAAATGATTTAGACCGATTAATATATCTTGAATTGGAAAATTTTTCTTTAAAATAAAAGGCAAATATTACATTAAATTTATTATACTTGGTAAATGAATATGAAATTTTTCAAAAATATTTAGAAGATCAAGAAAAAGAATTATCTTAAAATACCTAAAAAACTGACCAATAAATAACAGATAAAGAAAATGAATAAAAAATAAATAATAAGAAAGATAAATTTGAAAATCAAATTGAAAATGAAAATAATATAGTACATTAAAAAATCGATGAAAATCAATAATAATAAAATAAATTAACCTAAAACGAAAAAATATAATAAAAAATTTTAGAAAGACACTTAGAAAAAAAATTGTAGTAAAACAATGAAAATATAATCAATTCATAACAATCATCGAGCGATATTTCTGAAAATAACAGTTTTTGTTCTGAAAGTGGGTATAAAAGTGATTTTGAAAGTGATGATGAGCTAGAATTGTAAAAATAATTGATGAAATTCGAAGAAGATCGATTTTGCGACGACGAGCAAGATATTTCCGATAATGAATAATAAAAAGTTTTAGATAAACTAAATAGAAATAAATACTCACTTAAATAAGGCCAAAATAATAAAAATGTAAATTAATTTAATCATCAACAAAAAAATTTAAAAAATAAGTCATAGCAATTTCAAATTTAAGAATAAAATGAAATAATATAAGATGAAAATCAAATTTATACACAAGGTATATATACTAAATTTCTATTTATAATTTTTTTTTTATTATTATTATTCATTTTTAATATCTTTTTAATATCTTTTATACACTTAGAATAATAAAATGATTTCACCATAATATATGAGTTTATACAAAAATAAATAAAAAAATCAGATTTTTAACCACATTTAAATCCAATTTAATACTCTATGTATAAATGTTGGCTAGGACTTTGTTATTTGTGGGGCAGAGGACTTATTTATCCAGAAAAATTAAAAGGATTACAAATGGTACTTGAAGAAAATATGTCTAAATATAAACCATCGATAAGTTTTACCATCCTAGGGTTATGTTATAGATGGGGGTAATTAATTTAATTTTCTGTATTTAAAATATATATTAATTATTTCGCATTTCAATATTTTAATAAAAATTGTATATGTTTTAAAGCAAAACAATTGCAAAATATAATAATTTTTATTAAATTATAATATTAATTTAAAATAAAAATTAATTTTAATTTAAACCTAAAATAAAACAGAGTATTTTAAAAATATTTTAATTTTTTACAAAAAATAAGCTATATTATTATTCATTTATCAATATTTAAATATCATTATCAATTTATCATTAGATACATATTTTTATCCATTTATAATTATCTATATACATAAACTAATATACATATATATATATATCATTATCTTATATACATATATCTCAATAAATATAATATATAATATATATATATATCATTATCTATCTCTCTCTATATATATTTACATATTATTTAAAAAAACAAGGTACTTGGAAGAAGTAGAAATAAACTACCAAAAATCCTACTAGTACCTAAAAAAATCCGCAGAACTAAAAGACAGAAGAGGCCTCTACGAACTAGGAAACCGTTATTTTTGGGGCGAAGGGACCCTAAAACAAGAAGATGAGGCTCTTCCCTTATGGTACAGGTCTGCCTAACAAGGATATGTGCACGCTTAATTTATGGTGGGAACTCTCTTAATAAAGGGAAAAAGGGGCATGGATAAAAATATCGAAAAGGGCCTCGAATTCCTTAAAAAAGCCTGTGATTAATAATATATAAAAGCCGTTTGGTATTTAGAAAATTATTTGAAGGAGTTGGAGGCTGAAGAATACTAGAAAAAAAATAGAGAAAACGAAAATGATAAAAGCTTGTAAATTTTCACTGATGATTTTTATAAATGAAAGGTTTTTTATTTTATGTTTTTGCCTATTTTATTAATTTTTTGTTTATATAATGGTTTTAGATTTTTTGTAATATAGGCTATTTTTTGCGAAAATTGTAAGATTTTCGTATTTTATTTTGCGGTATTGTTTATGGTATCCGAATTTATTAGAATAGTTTTAATTAATATTTAAGTTTATTGATTATGTGGATAATATCATAAAAAAATGCAAACTAATTCACACAAATGTACTATTAAATTAATAATTATTAATTAATTGATTACATTATATTTTATGTTATTTATTTTTAATTTATAATAATTTTATGTATTTGGAATGTTGGTGTATTATAGAATCATATCAAACTAAATTAAAAAATAAAATAAAACACAATTGAAATTGATAAAAGTGAAATTAATTTCAAAACACAATAAAAAATAATTTAAACTAAAAAAATGCGCAATTTAAGAAGTTAGAAAAATATAAAAATTATATCTTCAAATCAATAAAACGAGTAATTATAAAATAAAATTAACAAATAAAAGATTCAAAATCATAAATTATATTTGTTATTTAACTAGGTTTTAAGGTTTAGATTAATAAAAGGAAATGAAAAATTACGCATTTATTTAAAATACATCAAATGCAAACTTTTAAATGTAAAAAACTCTTTAAATATTAAATAAAAATCATATAAAATAAAAAATGGATGAAATTATTTTAAAAAAAAAAATCAAAATATAAAAAATAAATAAATAATATAATAAAATTTTAAACAAGTGAATAAAATTTATTTTTAAGGCAAAAATAAAATTCCAGTGAGAAAAATATAAAAAATACTAAAAGAAACTATTTTAAAGAACATTATTTAAAAATAAATAGTCAGGAAGAAATTCAGAATAAAAATTAATAATTAAATTTAAATAAACAGAAATCAAAAACATGCAATCAAGGTATTAATATAATAAATATTTATTTAAATATTTTTATAATTTTATTTATTTATTTTTGCATTTAAATTCTATAGAATTAAATTATTATCTGTTTAACAGTTATTGAAATTTCAAAATAATTCAAATCTAAAAATATTAAATTATGTGAATCTAAAAATAAATAATAAAAATTTTTTTTTTATAGACTTAGAATAAAAATAATTTGAAACCGCAATTAATAACATAGACGATTCTTATACTAAATAAAATTCAAATTTATCTAACACTTTTGATAATTCAAACTTTTTTTTCGAAAACTTCAAGAAAAAACCGAAAAAAAAAGAAAAACTTAAATGGGATGATGATTCTAACTTTGATGTGTTTATTTCCAACGAATAAACTGTTTAGTTAGGCCAATAATTTAATGCCACCCATAATTATAAAAATTAATCTCAAAAAAATGAATTTGAAAAAAAAAAAGAATAAAATTATAAAATATCTAATTTCACTGATTTGTTGTAAAAATATAATAATATTATTATTATGAATATATAATTTTAATTTATTTTTTATTTAGCTAAAGTCCATAAAAAAATGATTATGAAGAATAAAAATTATCAAGTTCTTAAAAATCAAAATCTTTTAAAATTAAATAAATTAGAATCTCTTCAAATTTTAAAGATAAAAATGAGGAAATTAAAAGTAATTCTGATAGTGATTAAGGATATAAAGGAAATTAATATTAAAGTGACGATAAAAATGAAAATTGTTCTGATAAATAAAATAATTTAAATTAATATTATAAATCAAATGAAAAAAAGTAAATAAATGAGCAAATATTATAGAATAAAAACAATTTAGAAATAGAAGACGAAATTTCTGATAATCATAGTACGAAATCAACTTAAAATCTATCTCCTATATAAAATTAATAAAAAACCAATTCTAAAATTATGGAATATAATAATTAAAAATTTCTATAATTAAATACAAATAAAAATTAAAATCAAATTTAATTAATGAATAAAATTAATAGGTATTTATAATATAATATAGAATGTTAAAATAATAATAATAATCATGATGATGATTATAAATAAAAAAATGATAAAAATTCTAGAAATACTCACTCAAATAAAGAGTATAATTAAAATAAAGACATTATAGATATAAATGCAAATACTATTAAAGATGATTCTTAAAATAAATCTTAAAAAATTGATGATGAAGACATAGAAGAAATAAATATAAATTTACATACAAATATTTTAAAAAATTCAAAATAAAAAATTAGTAATAATCAGATATAAACGTAAGATTTTTCTAATACACCAAAAAACAATTTTAATATTTAATAAAATGATTTTTAAGAAGAAGATTTTCCACTTCAAAAAAGAAAACATAAAAAAAATGTAATTGACTCTGATTCAGAACCAGAAAATATTGATCAACAAATAGAGTTCAAATAAGAGAAAAAAATAAAATATTCATAATTAAACAAATAAAACAATAATTTATCTTAAGTATATAATTAAACTCAAAATATTTTCTAATAACAAATTAATTAAAATAATTTATAAACGCCCAAAAAAAATTCTAACAATTTTTTCACATATTAAAAAAACAAATAACTAAATAGTAATAAAAATCAATGTAATGACAAAGAAAATAGGCCAAATTAATAAAATTCTTTATTTTAAAATGAAAATTCTAATTCTAATTAAATATATGATATATAAAATAACATTTCAAGTGTTAAATCTTAAAACAATAAAAATATTTAATAAAAATAATAATTATTTTAATAATAAATAATAAATTTATCTTAATCTCTTCAAATTCAATTTGGGGATGATTTTAATTAATCAGAAAAATAAAACAGATAAAGAAAAAGACTTTAAAAAATGTAAGATGTTATTTCTAGAAATAAAGAACTTGGTGAATAAGTCAGTTAAGTATGTTGTACTATTTGTTTAGGCGAAGCTGAAAATAAAATTTTTGCAGTAAAATAAATATCATAATAAATTAATATTAATATATGTTTTAAAGATAAATTAAATTATATTATTTAACTTTTAATTTAATTTTTTATATGAATTATTTTTAATCAATTTTTTACAAAATAAAATATATGATGATGATTTAATTTAATTTAAATAATTAAAAGGATTTAGCATGTAATCATAAATTTTGTTTTGATTGTATTTTTGATTGGGCTCAAGTTACAAATTTATGCCCAATGTGCAGATAAGAATTCAGATAAATAAAAAAAATAGACTTAAATAAAGGAAAAGAAACATATGTTTCGGTAAAAAAGAAAAAATAAAGGGTTAACAATGACGATGATGAATTTTTCGATGAAGAAAACTATGACGTAGAAAATTTAGATGAAACTTGCTATGTGTGTAAAAGCTCAGAAAATGAATAAGAAATGCTAATATGGTAAAATTATTAACATATTAATAAAATTAATAACAAAATATAATTTTACCTTATTATTTAAAATAAAATAATTAATTTTTATTTTATTTTTATAGTGATGATTGCTAGTTTCACATATGTCATGTTAATTGTGATGATGAAATAAGAGACGGTAGAATTCCTTAAGGAAATTGGTAAATATTTTATAATATATATGAAAAATATACTTTAAAATTTATATTAAATAACAGTTAATTAATATTTTAAAAAATTTATAAGGTTTTGTCATGAATGTAGGGGTAGAGGTAGTTATATGGACATGCTATTAGAAAGAAATCAAGAGAGAACGACTTTAAATGATTAAAACTATGATGAAGATATCGATAGTATTTTTAGTCAAGAATGATATTAAAAAAATTGATAGAAACATACATAAAAAATAATAAATATCTATCAAAATAAACATTTCAATTTTATTTTATAATTATTTTAATAATTTTCTTATATATTATATCTACTTTATATATACTAATATTAAATAATTTATATTATTTTATTTATAAATCTAATTAAATTGTATTTATAGGGCTATAATTATGAGTAAAATAAAATTTTGCGTTAATTGTTATATTAAAATAATATAATTAGTTTATAATAAGATTAAAATTATTAATTTAAAAATAAAATACTCAAAAATCCAAATCTTTGGATAAAATTATTCTTATTCCTGTTCTATATACAATATTATTTGAATCTTAGTCTAATTATTTATCAAAATTAACATCAAGTCCAAAATCATCCAATTTTTCAATATCTATTTCTTTTTCTTCATCTTTTATTTATTCTTTCTCTTTAATTTCATTATTATTTTTTTATCCATTATTATTCTTTATAAATATTTAAAAAAATTAAATATACCAATTTGTAAAAATAAATAAAAAATCTATTAGTGTTTTAATTTATAAATCATGTACTTTTAAAATAATAAAATCAAATTTTTACCTATATTTTTTCAATTTATGTAATCTCAGTTGTTGTATCTACCTTATAATTTAAATCTGAGTATTATTCAGTCAAATTTATTGCCACTTTAACACATTTTGGAATGGCAGCCGTTAACCCATGTAAAACAATAATTTTTACTCTAAATTATAATATTAAATTTATATAATAATTTTAATTATATATGTAGATATTTAATAATATATAAGTAAACTTAAATAATTTTTAGCTAATAACTATAAATTATTTACCCTTTTTGTATCAATTCATGCGCTCTTTTAATGTAAACAGAAATATTTGTTTTATTTTTTATATATATTTCATTATATGCAGGCTTTCTATGAAATGCTTTTTTCTTTACAATTTAGAATGAATTTTAAGATTTATCTTATTTTAAATAAATATTTTAAAAAAATAATTTTAGTATTAATTAAATATGAATAGAATTACTATTACCTTTATTTTTATTTCCTTATTTGAGTTATTATAATTATTTTAGTTTTTCTTCTAAATTCTTTTAATCAGGAGATATTTTGTCTATTTTCAAATCTTATGAAATTATGTTTTATTTGTCCTATTCACTTTTATCCATTTTATAAATATTTTTTATTTTTTTATTAAAATATATTTTTTCAGTCAGAATTTAATAAATTAATACTTTTATTTTTTTTAAGATTACATATTTCATAGTGTATTAAAAAGGTAAAAAATATTTAAAATAAAATGATTAATTAAAAATTCAATTTCCACTAAAACGCTTAATATTTTACCTAAATAATAAAATTAAATCAACTAAATAATATTTAATTACTTAAAAAATTTTAAACCAATATTTATATTATTTAACAATAAAATCATTAAATTAAAAATATACTAATTCTAATTGAAATAAAATAATATTTCACTAAATAAAAATAGACAACTATCAAAATAAAATTTTTATTAAATAATAAAACTTAGTAAAAATAATAAAAATAAAAGAAATTTAATTTGTAACTTAAAAATGGAATCTCTAAATTTAAGCGAATTAGAACAATTGTTGTATCCTTAAATATTTGATTTAGTAGAAGGAAAACAATAAGGGCTCATAACAGGAAAAATAGGTCCTAAATATTTTGTATCAAATTTTTAAGTAAATGTTGAAAATTTAAAAAAAATTTGGTCTTTGGTTTCAATTGAAGGTAAAGGTAGATATCTCAATAAAAACGAATTTTTTGCAGCTCTTAAATTAATTTCCTATTCTCAAGTAATATATTCTACTTTTTTTTTAAATTAAATTTAAAACTTTTATAATTAAAATAAAAAATTATAATATATAATTAAAATAAGAATAATATTCCTATTACTGACAGTAACGGTCATTTAATTCCCTTAAACAAAGAAACACCTTTTATCAAATGCAAACAATAACTGTAAAATAAATTGCAGCCATTAATCCATGATTTTGAAAGTAAAAAATAATTACAAAAACAACAGTAATAATAATAAGAATAAGAAAATTAAGACTTTGAACAAGAAATTGACCAAAGTTAATTCGAAATTTTACCAGAACACATAAATAAATACGAAATTTACCATTAAAAATTAAACCCAGAAGGCTTAGAATATGTGCCAAAATAATCTTTATAAGATATCTTATTTAAAAGTAAATTACCCTAAGAAATTTTAGACTAAATTTTATAGTTAGGAGACCCAAATAATACTGGAAGTTATGATAAATTTTAATTTATAGTTACAATGCATCTGTTATATTTGGCCAGGATAAATATACCTTTGCCAAATAAATTACCTCAAGTTTTAATATAATTTTTAAATCAAAATTCAAATAATGCAAAATAATATACTGAAAATTAATAAGGCTAATAAAATATTATTTAATAAAATAACCAATTTTAAAATAGAAATTCTTCGAATTCTTAAGAGTAATAATAATAACATAATAGTCATGATCAATAAAATAATACAAATAGCTATTAAAATCAAAGTTAATATTATGACAGTGATAGAAAATAAAATAGTTAAATGTAAAATTATGAAAGTTAATTTTAAAATTAAAATTAAGTTTAAAATGGTTTACAATAAAGTAAAAATTATATTTAATTTTATAAATTAAATTTAATTTCTTAATTAATATGATCATTTTTTTTAGGTAGCTAATATAATGAAACTTTTTAAAATATTCAATCCAATATAGATAGATAAACACATTTTCAAAATACTTTAAATAAACAAAATGGTCAAATTAAAAATGATTTTAATGAAAACAATGATAAAATTTTACAATTAACATAATAACTTTAAAATGAATATATCAGCAGTTTGTAAGCATAAATTAATTAAAATTAAAATATGTTTTAACAACTAACAGACTTTAAATAATAGATAGAATAAATTAACTCCAATTTTTTAAACTAAAAACATTAATTGGAACTTACTATATAAAATTAAAATAATTAAAATAAACAGGTAATTTTTTAATAAATATTTTTAAAAAAATATAATTTATAAAATAAATTTAAAACCTTTTTAATATAATAGTTAGCTGAAGAAATTAGTGGTAGTATAAATAAAGCAAATTAAAATTTGTAACAATAATAAGGTATGATCTAGTAAATAAAATAAAATGGTTCATTAAATTAATAAAAATAGAATTTTAATCTAGACCAAAATAGTATGTAACCCGGAATTATTATAAATAATTCAGATGAAAATCCAATTTCATCAAATGGTTTTTCTTAACCCACATTTTAAATGCAAAAAAATAACTCAAATATGTCAAATATTTAATAAAATAATGGAAACAATACTTCATAACTATCAGCTCCTTAATTTTAAATGAATAAAAATATTTCAAATTATTCATAATAAAATTAGGCAAATACTACAGAAAATTATCAAAATAATTCACTAAGTAATTAAGAATAGCATAATTAAAATGGAATTTCTAATTTTGATAATGCCAATAATATTTAAATGCAAAATATATCGCAGTAATCAGTTAATAACAATGATAACCAATAACAATAATAGCCAATTTCCAATTAAAATTAATAATAATAGCATTAATAATAATAAAATAATAATAATAATCCATTTGGTAATTTTGACCTCTTAAGTTCCAAATTTTCTAACCCTTATCAATAATAACTTCAAAGTTAAAACCTTATAAACATGTCCTAAAAATAAAATGATATGAATTTTAATATTAACAATAATAACGCTAATTTACCAAACAGTGAATAATAATCTTAGATATAATAACCTTAAATTAAATAAGAAAATTAAAATGGATTTGACTTCGAAATGGCTAATACTCCTGAACTAAACTAAAACCGAAGTAGTGATTTTTTCACAAATTAAATCGAAAATAACTTAGCAAATCAAAAATAATCCAGCAATTACAATATAAATAATGATATGACAAAAAATATTGCTAATGGAGATCATCATCAAGAAGAAAATCATAATAAAAATAATAATGATAACCAAAATAAAGACAATAATCATAATCCTTTCTCAGATTTATCTTAACCTAATTTTCACAGATTTAGTATTGAAAAAAATAATGAAAAATAAAATCAATAATTGTAGTAATAAAATCCATGGGGCCAAGAAATTCTAAATAATGAAAATAAAGATAGTGGACAGCATTAACAATAAAACTAAAATTAAAATAACCAATAAAGCTAACCTTTTGAAGACCTATTATGATTATTTTATATTTAATATAATTTTATATCAAATTAAAATTATTTAAAAAATAATAATATAGTTATTGAATTATAAATAAATTAATTTTATTTATTTTGATTTTTCTTAAAACATAAAATAAAGTGTTTCTTAAATAAATTTTTAATAAATATAAGATTATTTTCCATATAAAAACATAAATATAAAACACAAATAATTTTTAATATTTATTTTTAATTAATATTTATATATTTCATATATAGATTTTTCATAAAACCCACCCTCTTTTCACAATTTCAATCCAATAACCATCAGGATCCTTGGCAAAAGCAAGCCCTTTCATATTACCAGCGTCGGGTTTCTTTTAAAATTAAGTTCCTTTTTATTCCATAAATTCACAAGCTTTATATACATCATCAACTAAAAATCCTATATGTCCGAATCCTTTATAAGGTTCAGTATTTCCTGATAAGTATTCGAATTTCTCCATTTTCTCAGTTCCATGATTATGAGTTAATTCCAAAACTGGAAATTCTTAACTTTTAGCAAAATCAAAAGCTTCTTAACTATATTAAATTAAAATAAATACATAATAACATAAATTAATTCAATATACATTTTTTTTATTTTAAAAATTCATTAAATGCTAAATTTCTTTTGGAAAAATGCGTATTTTTACCTGTTTAAATTTTCAGGAGCTTTAACTCCTTCAGGAAGAGTGGCCAAAAAATAAAGAGAAAAATCGTCAAAATGTTTTTCACAAACTAATTTCATTTAAAATATTTCTTAATAAAATTTCACACTTTTTTCAGCGTCTTTTACTCTCAACATAGTTTATCCTAAAGTAACTTAACCTTTCAATTTGGTTCCCTCAGGTCTTTTTATTATTTCTACCCAATAACCATCGGGGTCATAAGCAAATGCAAGTCCTCTGTATAAAATAATATTAATAAATTATTACTAATTAATATATATATTAATGTTATAAAAAATATTTGAAAATTTATATATCATATTATATATAAATAATAAACTTTAATATATTTAATTAATATTTATTTTAATACTTCATTCTTCCTTCGTCAGGTCTTTTTTTAAATTATACTCCATCTTTTTCCAGATCTTCCGAAAATTTATACACATCATCAACATGGAAAGCAATATGTCCAAAACCATCTTTTTAATTTTCATTTTAAGTGGTATTTCCTGGGTGATAACTATTACATAAAAAATACTCATTATCAAAAAATAAATAAAAAAAATTCATATATATATTTTTTCTTAAAAATTTACACTAATTGGTTTAATATAAAATAAAAAATAAAATTATAATTTTTTTACTGAAGATTTTCGTCCTTTTCAGTGTCATAATTATAAGTCAATTCCAAAACAACTCCATCAAAAGTCCATAAAAATTTATGTGATTCTTCAGTTCCAGGAGTTGGTAATTTGCTAATTTAATCTGGCTAAATTGAGGCCATAAAATAAAGTGAAAATTTCCATTATGGGAAATCATATTAATCAATTAAGGTCCTATTATATATTTATTTTGTCAAAATTAATTATTTTTCATAAATTTTTTTAAAATTTTCATTCTAATTTTAAGTTTCTTTAATAAGAATAGTGATTTAATATCAATTTTTTTAAATTTCATTTATAATTTTATATAAAATAAATATTTATTTACATATTGAAATATTTTTAATAATATTCAACCGATTTTTTATAATCCTTAACTCTTAGCATTGTTTGTTACCAAGAGTATCTTCCACCTATTTATTCTAATTATTACATGTTTATTTTTATATTTTATTTTATAATATTTATTTTTTTATATTCTATTATTATTTATTTAAAGAATAGTATAATTATTTTTATTTTTTATGCCTATTTTGAATAAAAACAGTAATTAAAATATTATTTTTGAAATCAAAAATAATGCTGATATCTATTTATAAATAAAAATCCTTTAAAACTTAAATTGATTTTTTCCTTATTATTAGTCTTTATTTATATATAAAATCAGTAATCAAACAAATTATTTGTAGTTATTTATTGATAAAAATATAAATCTATTATTGATAAATAATTAAAATTTTTGATAATATAAAATAATTTTCATTAATAGAATTTTTAGATAAATCCTTAAATATTTTATGCTTTTTTTAGCTAATAAAATAATTAATATTTTATATAAATAAACCAGCATATATATGATTTATCATTTTAAAAAGTAAATGAAAAAATTTAAGCTTTTCCCTGATAACAATAATTGAGCATCTCATTTTTTTAATTACGTTAAATAAAATTCCTAAAATTTTGAAGTAAAATCTAGTTTATTCGAGTTATTTAATATTTTAAATTCTTAAATTTGTTCTAATTTTTGTATAATAATTTAGATAGATTTTTGAAAACATAAATATCATTAATTAATTAAAAATATAAATATATATATTTTTTTTGAATTTTCTTTATTATTTTTTTATTAAGAAAATATTTTCTAAATGATTAAATAGATTGAAAGTAACAGTAAAATAATAAATTATTTATTTAAACGAAACTATCTTTAACTATGTATGACTAGTAATTTTTTTAATAAAACTTAAAAATACTATTTTAATAATATTAAATTTTAATACATTTTCAGATTAAAAATATCAGTAATATATATAGGAATTTATAAAAATATTATGCCATATTAAATTAATTTAAAGTAGGTCAGTGAATTAATAAGATTATAATGATTATTAATTAAGATTCTCAAATAAATTAAATTACTTTTATTTAATTGTTAATATATACTAAATAATAAATTATATTTTATTTTTTAAATTCAATTAAAAAAATAAATATTAAATATAGCATAAATATAATATTTTTTATCTATTTAATTAAGTTAGAATTTATAGATAGTCACTGAAAATATAAAAAAGTTATTTTAAATTATTTTAACTAATATTAATTTCTTCAAATTAGATTTATAACATAAATGCATAATTTTTCTAATTTATTGAATTTATCTTTAACTTGGGAAATTAAAATTTAATTTACCTTCCATATTTTAATTATAATATAAAAGTTTTATTCTTAAATACATTCAAAAATATTACTAAATTCATTTAAAAAACTATAACATTTATTAATTTAAATAATACATATATATAACAAGTATTAAAAAAAGTCAAAAGCATTTATAAAATAAATTTAACTTATAAAAGTAGATTAATTATATTAATTTAAACTAAATAAGTTTTTTATTATATAGTTATTTAAGAGTATCTTTATTGACATATTACGTCCATACTAAGTTTCCTATTTTTTTTATTAAATTAATACTAATTCCAATAATATTATTTAATTTTACCCCGTCTTGAAACCATATACTGATCATATTTATGATATTATCCGAATTTATAATATTTAAATGTTAAATAAGTTTCTTTTAATTGTTTATACTAATACCTATATATACATATCAGTAAATAAAAAAATGAAGTAAGGTTTTTAAAAATATATTTTTTGACCAATTTTTTATAAATATATGTTGATCAATTTGTTTATATTCACAACAAATTATTGTAAAAAATATAAATATATATAATTATAAAAAAGAAAATAAAAAAAACAATTAATATTATTGAAAAAATTTAAAAAATATTTTAAAATGTATCTATATTGTAAATAAAACCAGTTTGCCGATTCCTCCACACAGCCAGACAACTAGACTTCAAGTTATCCAGTAAATAAGTGGGAAAGTCTCTAAAATAAGCCATATCCAGTCTATTACAAGTTTAATAAGCAAGTTAACCAATTTATTATTCGAATTAAGGGAAAATTAAACAAAGATAAAAAAAAGAAAAAGTGCCCAATTTGCAGCCATGAATACAAAAACCTATACGTTTTGAGATACCATTTAAAAACACAGCACAATGTATTGGCATATCAATGTAAATTATGTTAAAATAGTTATCATAACATAAGGGATCTAAAAATTCATATAGAAGATAACCATATCGATATGAAAAAAAATTAAAATAATGTTTTATAAGAAAAACTTAGAAATTCTATCAGAGATAAGTCGATAGCAATAAAAAAGAAATATAAAAAAAAAGTAATATTTTTAATTATTTTAATGTTATCTATTATTATAATTAAATTAAAAGTATTTAAATTTTTTTAATTTAGTTTAATTTTTGTAAGACTTTTATATTTTTTGTTATTATTTATTATTATTAAACACTTAATTTATAAAATAAGATTATTTTTTATATTAATATGTTTTTTTTCAATATTTATTTTGTTCTTTTTATATTAGAAATAAACTGAACTTGATTTCAAATATCAAAATTTACAGTATTAACATAATAGTTTAAAAGTTGCTAAAATTAAAACAGTAAATTAACCCAGCTTTCATTGTCATTAGGATTTATTTAATAATAAATTAAATTTGTAAGTAAAAATTGAAAATGAAGATAATTTTAAAGAATACTGGCCCTAGAATATAGAAAGCAGGAATTAAATATAAAATTAAATATATCATAAATATATATAAAATAAAATTGATAAATAATAGCAAATGTATGACAAAATAAAAGAATGGAACGATAATCTAAAATATTGGTAAAATAATTTACTATTTTATATATTTTTTCCTTATCTTATTTTTTTATTTTATAATAAACAGGTAAAATTCTCTAAAGTAAAATAATTATAGATAAAACCAATTTTAATAAACATTTAAAAACTGTATAATTATTTCATAGTAAACTTAAAATAATAATGGAAATATTTCAAATTCATGTTAAATTATTATAAAATGATTACTAATAATAAAAATTTATAAGATTAAATTTCATTAAATATAATTACATATATTTATACCACTTATATCAAATATATAAAATAAAAATACTAAATTGATTTATTATTAATATTTGTACTTTAATTTAATATATATAATTAATTTTTTATAAATATTTGCCTTAAAACTTATTATTGATTTATGTTTAAATATACTTATAAAATTTTAGTTTACAATTATTAGATGTTTTTTTTATTATAATATATATAGCTTATTAATTATTTTTATATTAAATTAGATTAAGTTTAAACATTAGATATAATATAATCAATTTTATCATTTTTATTTTTTTCATATGTTAAATTTAAAATTTGTTGAGAGCATTACTAATATGTAAGACATAGGCAAAAATTGGCATATTTTTATTTTTAAATATATTCATAATAAAATTTATTTTGATTCAATAGATTTTGTCAAAGACATTATATTTTTTAGCGGTATTGATCTTCCATTTTTAAAGACCACCAGCTACAGGTCTTACATATTAATTTTTTAAATAAAGTATTATAATATATGCATTATTAATTCTATATTTATGTAATAGTGTAATTAAATGATATTTATATAAAAGCTATATAGATATCATTTTTTAAATAAATGAGGGCTATCCCCCCTCCACTTAAATTCCTCAAAATAGTGGAATTTGATATTTTCTAACTAATCAATTCGATAGTAAATAAATTATAATATAAAATAACTACCTCTCCCACCCTATATTTTATATTTTCTTATTTTTTTATAAGGCTTCTGAATTTTAACCATTTATTAACTTATTCAGAGAAATGAGAACACACATGAAATAAAAATATAAAAAATCATATATTACATAACTATTTATCGTAAACGACCAAATTTTATTATAAATTTTATTAAATATGACTCCTAAATATTTTAATTAAATTTTTTTTATATGTGTAAATAGTATTATACTTTTAAATTTATTTTAATTTAAAAAAATTTAGTTTATTTTATTTAAAAAAAACAGATTTTTGTATATTTAAAATAAATCCTTTTATATAAATTTTCACCATTTTTAGCATAATTTAAAAATTTTTAAATTTTAAATAAAAATTTTATTTTTAAATATTTTAATTTTTAATTTAATTGATAATTTCAATTGTATAGTTTTATTAAAAGCCTATTTAATTTATATGCTAGTATAAAGTATATTTGATTTATCTGATTCATTTTTAAATATTTGATATAAATATTCAATAATTGATATCAATATTTAATATTTGGAAAAAAAAAATTCAATTGAGAACCAATACAAAATTTTGAATCTTAAAAAATAAATATCTGAACACAAATTTTTATATTGGACAGATTTTATATAAAAACCTCTTTTTTGTATTAAGCCAAAAATTAATTTTTTTTTTAAATAACAAACCAAGTCTGCCTTCCAAATCAATATTTACTATGAATTTAAATTTTAAATTCATATTAACTTTTTAATAATATATGGTAATTTTTTTCATTACTATAAATTTTGATTTACATTATTTTGTATAAATATAAATAGTACAAATCAAAAATATATTACTATACTATTAAAAAAGTTAAAAAACTAATTATTTAATAAATAAGATTTTTATATTTAGATAAACTTATATACTGCTTGACATAAATAAAAATGTATTTATAATGCTATTTAATCTATAGTTTATATATTTTCCTGTGAAAAATTTGGTCGTTTACGATAAAATAAAATATATGCAGTAAATATAAAAAATTGATGGCATGAAATTAATTTATAATCTTAAGTTATTTATTTTATGAACTTAGATAGTTTATAGAATATAAATATAAAATTTAAAATTAAATTCGAATACCTAAGACAGGCACCTTTGGAGGAAAAAACTGATATTTCTTTATAAAACGTTTTAAATAGCAAGTTTAAAATACTTACGCATTTCATTTTGGAAAAAATGTTTAAGTAATTTTATGGTATATTCAAATTTTATTTTAAAATTTTTTGTAAATTCATTCATTATATATATATATTAGTTTCAAAAAACGTTCAAATTATATAATAGCCACTTATTATAATAAATACTAGGGAATTCTATATATGATTTTTAATAAAAAAAAATTTTAAAAGTTTTTTAAAAAATGTTTAAATTTGTTTTAATACTGGTAAATGATAATTTTTTCAATGTTAGGGTTTTGAGTTAATTTATAAAAATATTAAATAAACAAATTTTTTAAGAATATTTGTTTTATATATAATAATTAGAATTTTATTTAAATAATAAATTTTATAAGTACATTTTTATAAATTACTTTGTTTCTAATAAATTTTAATAATTTTATAGTTTTTTTAAAGAAGTAATGTTATATTAATTTTATGGCTTTTTAGATATATTATAAATCAAGATTGAATATATTTTTATTAATGAACTATCATATTAATATTTTTATTTTTTTATATATAGTTATATTTATAAAATTGTTTTATTTTCATAAATTTTACAATAAACTGTTAGAATTAATAATATATTCTATTTCTGTTTAGCTATTTTAATCAATCTAATTTAAATCAAATTTTCTGAATATTTATCTTTATATTTACTTTTATTATAAGTTTTATTATACACCAGATATTTAATTTTTTAGTATCTATTCTTAATGATATTTTAATTCGTTTTATTATAACTTATCCTTTTAAAAATATTCATTTGTATTATCTCTTTTACAATTATTTTATTAATATTTTAAATCTTATTCAAAAATCATTTTATTATTATAACAATTCTTTTATTCGCCGTCTAATTTTTAACAAGAAAATATTTAATGATTTTTATTAATATCCACTTTATTTTATTATTTAATGTCAATACTTTTCTAATAAATTTTATCAAAACAAGAATTTGGTTATTATATATTATTATTTTTTTGAATATGTTGATTATTTTGAATATATTCGACCGGATTTATATTTTATTATTCTATATTTTTTTATACATATTCATCTTGATTATTATTATTTTATTAAATTTAAAAGTATTAGTAAGAATTACATATATCTTGATTATTACATAATGCTTGTTATATTTATTAAGTTGATTATTATTAATATATATTTAATTAATTGGTATAAGTTAATTATTTTTAATTATTATTTTTCGTATTTATTTATTATATCTGATGGCTTAATTTTAAATTTTAAGATTAATTATTATTCATACTTAAATCTTATATTTCATTTCCATTACATGGTGAATTTATAGGTAAAGTAGTCCTTTTATAAAAATACTAACTTTTATGACCAGTCTAAGACTTTTATTATTCTTAAGCATATTTCTAGTTTGATTTTTTTAATAACTTTTTTTTATTAATAAAATTTCTATATTTTTTCTTTTTTTTAAGAACTGAAATCTTTTTAATATTTTTTTTTTAAATGACTGGATTAGAAATCCATTCCAAAGTTATATCTCCTTGCTAAATTTCTTGAGATTATAAATTTTTAAATTAATCTTTTCCTTATGGGGAAGAAGTTATTGAATTTACAAATGAAATTTCATCATGATCTTCATAAAATTAGTATTCTTATGATATAATTTCATTAATCATTATATCTTCATTTAATCTAATTTTTAATTCTTCAATCATTCTTTTAGTGAGATTTTATTTATTAATTTTTATTTATTTTTTTCTAATTTTTAATTTATATATATATTTTTTTTTTTTTTACAATTAATTTAAACTGTAAACCTATAAATTATATTAGATTAACTTTATCTAGAAAAATATTGATATTTTTATCAATATTATAGAATTTAATGATGAAATTATCATAAAAATCTAGGTTAACAGTTAATTAAATGTATAAAAGAATATTAAAAATAAAATTACTGAACACAACTTAAAATTTAAAATCAATACTAACTATATATTAAATAATATATTATATGAACACAAGTTAATAACATTTAAATTTAAGTTAAATCAACTAATTTACTTTAATAAAAAATTATTGTATTTAGATATGATTAGATTTTAATTAACTACAATTTTTTCTAAAATTATTTAGAAAATGTAATAAATAAAAATATATATATAAATTTAATAATTATATATTACAATTAAAATACTTTGGCTTTTTAGAAATAATATAATATTCTAATTTGATAATTGAATAAATGAATAGTTTCCCATTACATAATATATTTTTTAAAAATATATTATAATTTGTATTTTTTTATTTAAACTTATAATAAAATTTGTTTAAACTAAATTTTAATTTTATATTAAAGTATTTAAAATAAAAATCTAAAATTATTTATTGTATTCCAATTTTTTGAAAGGCCTATAAGAACCTGCAATTGAATACAATTTCAAAAATATTTTTATACCTACTAAAAATGGTATACCAAAATAAATATAATAAAAATAATTAATATTAATTTAAAATAAAAGAATATAATAAATAATTGTATACTTTTATTATATAGCTTTAAATTATAGTAATAATTATTTTTAAACTATAAATTAAAAAAAATCTTATGTATATATTTTCATTTTTGCTAATAAATAATATGAAATGTTTATACCAATTATTATTCAATTTATAAATCCTTATTGTATAAAATTATTTATAAAGTACAAAATTTAGGTCTAGTATTAGAAATTTGTAAAAATTAACTTCTATAAATATTATTATTTACAATTACCTTATTCTATAAATATATTTTTTATCTATAATAAAAATTAAAATGAAAAATTAATGAAATATAATCAACAATAAATAATGAAAAAAAATTTAAAAATAAATAAAGTTCTAATTTTCAATATAAAAATTTGTAGATGAAAAATAATCTAAATATATATTAAAATTTGTAATTAGTTAAACATAAATTAAATATAAAGAACTATTTTCTGATATCGCTCTTTATTTCAATCTTAATTCATTTACTTATAATTAAATTACTTAATGTAGGATTAAAAAATAACTGTATAAAATAAGCAATTAAAATATTTTAAATTAGAAAAACATGATATCTATCTTTTTTTTTAAACTATAGTATAAAAGCATAAAAATAAACAAACAAACCATCTTAATAAAGCAAAAAATGATATAATTTAACGTAATTAAAACTAAATTTGGTAAAAAAAGTTATTAATGAATTTTTAAAAAACTTGAACATATACTATTAAATGTTATATTTACTTCAAATATTAAATATTATATATCTCCATTTAAAAAACAAATAAAAAAATTTACATAAAATAAAAAATAATTATTATTCTTAATCAATATCTTTAATACAATAAACCAATAAAACAACCTAAAAAAAAATAAAATAAACTCTATAAAAAACAAAAATTTTTCAATAAAAAATAAAAAAATAAATAAAAAAATGTACAATCAAAACAACAATTACCAATAATACCCCCAACAATAAGGAGGTTTCAACTAGCCCCCTTAATAATAATACTAAGGTGGATTCAATCAGCCCCCTTAACAGTATTAATAAGGCGGATTCAACTAGCCCCCTTAACAATAACAAGGGTTCAATCAGCCCCCTGGATAATATAACTAGTACTAATAATATGGACCTCCCCCTAAAAACCCTAAAACTGTTATTCAAAGTTTATAATATAGTATTTAATACTATAAAATCGACATTGGATAATTATTTAATGCTTACAAAAGTAATTTTTCAGCAGTTATGAGTTATCAAGATTTCAGCAATTTGTTATTGAAAATTGATCCCAGTTTGAGTCCTTAAGATATTTAAGCTACTTTTAGATATTTTGATAAAGATGGAGATTAAACTTTATCATTCCAAGAGTTCTAAACTGAATTAGATTAAATGAAAGCCAAGTAAAATTTACATTTTTTTGCTAAAAACTTATCTATTTTTAGAATAATGCTAATATTTTTAAAAAATTGATAAAAATTAATTTAAATTTTTGTAAAATTAGGGGATAATAACTTGTAGATGGTGAATAATGTTTGAAAAAATTGAAATATAGTATTGATTATTATAAAATTGATGTCAACCAACTTTTTGCTAAATATGATACCTCCAGAAACAATAGATTAGATTACCACGAATTCTGTAAATAATTATTAATATTTAAATATAAAATTAAAATATTATGTAAAAATATTTGTAGACTCTTTAATTAAAAGAATCGACCCCAATGAAAATGATAATAATATTAGAGCTGCTTATACTGTTTTAGATCATGATTAAACTGGATTTATTAGTTTATAAGAATTTTAATATACATTAAATTAAATAAACAATGGAAACTTTTCTTTTTAAAATCAATAAAAATACTATTAATAACACCCCTCTCAATGGCCTTAATAAAATCAGTAACAAGGATTTAACCAACCATAATATCAATAATACGGATAATAAGGATAATAAGGATTTAATTAACCATAATAATACGGATAATAAGGTTTCAACTAATAATATAGATGATTTTTTAAATAAAATGATATAAATAAAAAAAGCAATTGATCAATATATTTTTTCTTTTTATAACATAATATATATATATTATATATTCGTATATTTGTGAATTGCTCATTTATATTATAATAAAAAATAATTGTGTAAATTTTTAATTATATATAATGTTTTTTGATATTTTATATCATAATCTTATAATTATTTTCTTGCTGATAAAAATTAATACTATAATATTGATTTTTCTTTAATTTTGCTATTATAAAATTTATATTTTTAAACTATATATTAAAACTTTTAAAATTTTAAAATATTTATAATTGTTGAATCTTAATTGGTAAATTATATAATATAATTTATCAATATTGATTGTTCATAATTATATATTTATTTTATAAAATCATAAATTGCACATTTCAATGAAACTTTCTGTTTTATTATTAGGATTTTTATTAACTTATTTTTAGTTTTTTACATTTTTATTAAAATCAAAATTATTCTTAGTTATTTTATAATTTTTAGTCATATAACCACAACACAAGCATAATACAATAAGTAGTGAAAATTTATTAATTCCAATATACTCGGCAAAAAATATATAAAAAGGCACAATCGTTATAGAAATTTTGGAAAACAGTTATGAAATAGCCACAACAAACAATTAATGGTTAGATCTCATAAGATCCCTCAAATAGGTCATCAATAGAGTCCAAACCAGTTCGAAACTTAATTTAGCTATCAAAATAGGCGCAATAGACTTTAATATTTCAGCAAAGTTATCTGAACTTACTTATGTGCCAAAGAAAAAAACTGTAAGTGCATAAATGACTCCTTGTAGTAGAAAATTTATTTATAATGTAGTTTTTAAATTCCAGCCTAAATATACTATAAACCCAGACAAAAGCCCTCCAACAAGTTCAAGGCTACTAAAAACTAAATAATAAAATGCTTAATTTTTTATTAATTCAAAAAAAAATATATAATTTACTATTTTTTTTATAAAAAAAGCTCATATCTTTTAATAATGTTTATTTATCTGATATTATATTTTAATTACCTATTGAATTCATATATAAATTGCCTTCTAACTAATCTAATATCAAATTACACATAGCATAAGCAACCATAGCAGTTGAGTAAGATAAAACCCATACAATAGTAGTTTATATCAGATCAGGATTACATTTCATTTCAATTAAACTATCATAAAATTCTATATAAACTAGCCTTATTTATTCCATTATACCTATCTTTTACTATTAATTATTTTGTTACTAACTAAAATTTTTCTGCTAATTTTTATTATTATCATCATTACCGTCTTATTATTGTTATTATTATTCATAATCTTCGCCTTATTTTTAACAATCATTTTATTAAATGCTAGTATTTGTTTGCTCTTTTTAATTTTATTATTAATCATTTTATATAAAATTTTCATAAACTGGCTCAGGCACTTCAATAGGATTAACTTGCGATAAAACACTATTTCTTTATATTAAAGGATTAGTAATTTAAGAAAGCTAAGACACCAAACTGCTATTTTAAGGTTTGGAATCTATATTTTATTCACCAAATTTAGATTCATTTTTGAAATCCAATTAAGTTAAAAGAATAACAAAGCTAATAATACACTAAATCCCTACAATTGTTAAATTATCCTAATAATTAGGTAAATACAGAGAAATAAATATAAAAAGCACAAAACAAACCCCCCAAGAAGAATTAAGCAAAGCTGCAGCATACTTAGCAAACTAGTCAGGAAACATATTATTACAAAAATAATTAACATTTGACATAAAATAAACTATTATACAGTTCCAAATAGTAAGTAAAATAGTTATACTATAAACCGATTCAGCAAATTAAAAGGCTATTAAATCTAACCCCAAAACCAAAGAAAGAATAGTATATATATATTTCAATTATTAATGTGAAAACCTTAAAAATAAACTTATAATGGCCCCAATTATCTAACCAGAAAAACCAGCCCCTTACATATATGTTTATTATATTTTATTTTCACATGTTAAATTAAATTTTTTTGTTATTGATTCAAGTTTTTCATTATAAGTGAATTTAATCACCTTATTTGTTGTAACTTCATTAGGTGTAAGTATAGAATATATAGTTTCATAATCAGTTTATTTTATTATTTTAGTTTCTTAAGGATATTATGCAAGTATATCGCATACATGTAGTTCAGAATATGGCTTTTTTTAATAAGAATCGAAATCCAAATTTTCTAAAAATTAGTTTAAAATATAAAATTAATTATTATATTTTTTATAAAATATAATAATTAAAATAGATATTTTTATAGATTTTAAAAGTAACTAAATACTATTAAGTAACTATAAAATAATACAATTTTATCACTCAAATTATTTATTTGTAATTTGAAATCGAAATATAGTAAAATTGGAATAATACTATATTAATATAAACTTGATAGTAAAATTTTAATATAGCACGAAAAAAATATTTTCAACATATATAAATATTACATAAGATTTTATTTGACATTTAGTGTTGAATTTTTATTAGATTGAAATATAGTTAAAAATATTAATATGATATCTATTTATTATTTGGCTTTGTAAAAATTATTTTTTATAAGTTATAAAAAATATGTGAAATAGGTAGTAAAAATAACTTTTAACTGAATAATAAATTATATTTTTATAAATTAAATTTTTTTTATAATGATTGGTTTTTTTACAATTATATTTATTGATAAGGTTAACATCTACTTCGCTAGTTTCCAAGTAAGTTACCGTAGGACGGTAAAAAATAAATGGTACACAACTGTAAGCCACCCCCAAAGTGCCCATAATAAGGAACAATGCAGTGAAAATTAATAATTCTTTTTTTGATAGCTTTACCATTCCTCTTATATTTGGTTGTAAAATTAGAGATATTTTTTTTTTTATATTTTTTTTTTTTTTAATTTTTTCCAAAATAAATTTTTAATCAAGGTTATAGCTTTTTTTATAAGATTTATACTAATTAAAAGTAATTAATCAATATCTAAAATTAGAAAATTTGAATTACAAAAAATGAAATATTTTTAAGTTTATTTACCACAGATTTATGATGAAGTTTTAACAATACTAAAAATGGAAAATATATTACATATCATATAAATTTTAAAATTATATTTAATTTTATTCCAATTTTTTTAAATATATAGTAATAATAGAAATAAATATGTATAGTAATTATATAATTCATCATGCAGATATTGTTAACTGTTTTATTGATAAATTAATAGATAAAAATACTAAAATAAAATCCACAAAGTTTAAAATTTTTATAAAATATTTTAACTAAAATTAAATATTTTTATAAAATAAAATGCATAGTGACTTTCTTAAATGTTATTTAAGAAAATAGAAGCTTAAATTGTTGTTCAAATTCTTTAACCTATTAATTTATAAAATGTAAAAAATAATATCAAAATACAATATAATGTTATATAAAGAATAGAAAACTTATAAAACAAATATTGAGTTTATGGAGAGAAAATAATTAATTAAAAATATTAACCTAATTAACATCATATATATATGATTTTTAGTAACAATTTTACTTTTTATTTTAACTTTATGAATTATTTCTAGAGAAAATAAAAATGTAAATATTTTATAATTTTATATTGTTATATATAGAAGTAATATAGTTATAAACTAACAAATAACATAATTAATTAAAGGCTAATAATTATCAAAAAATAAGCTAGAACAAAAATTTAATTTTCAACCAATAGTTCATTATATAAAAAAAAAATAAACCTTCAAGAAAATTTAAAATAATATTGAATAGAAAATTAAGATATGATATATGAAATATAATTTTTGTAATGAAATATTATTAAATTTCTACTATGTAAATAATAGAAAAAATCCAATTAAATTATATAAATCAAATATAAAGTCGGTAAAAAAATTTAATACAATTAAAATATTTTATTATCCGATAATTTATAGTCTATATTTATTTTATAATATTATTTTAATATTTAAATTTCATTTAATGATATAGTTAAATTAACATTTAATCAATTACTATAATATTTAAAATTTTTAAATACTAATATATTTAACTTTAAATTGAATGTTTTTAAAGTAATTTTGTTATATCATAATTATTTTTATTATATATTTACATAAATATAGAATATATATGTTGCAGGTCGAGATAGGGGGCCCCCTATTTGGGGCGATTTATAAAACTTATTCTAAAACCTAAAAAATTGTATAAAAATCATTAATTTGATATTTAAATAAATAAATAATAGTAATTATTATGATAAATAAATATGAAAATAGTTAATATTGCTCTTATTTAGCAAAGGCTATTAAGTTGTATTTAATTTAATATTTTAAAGTTTATTAATATGGTTAAATTAATAAAATTTTCCATTTTTTAGTATATATAAATTATATTTATTCTATATAATTCTGATTAATCTAATTAATTTTAGTAAAAATAATCATGATATTTAGAGAAATTAATTTTTTTGGCAAATTAAAACCTTAAAAAAAGTGTTTTACATTACTAGAAATTAAGAGCCATATATTTTTAAACAATATTCATAATTATTTTATGGCACAAATAATTGGAAGAATTAAAATTTTAATAAATTTGATGATTGGTGATAGAAATATTTAAAAAAAATTTGAAAATTTATCTATAAACCTATTATATTTTCGATAAGTTTTTATTTTAACTATATAACAATTAAATTTACAAGCCTTAAGTTAATGAATTGATTGGAATATCAATTAAAAGAAATATTAAAAAATGTAACAGAAAAAAAAAAATTACGAAAAATATTTTAAGATTATATAAAAATAATCAATTTATAATTTTTTTTTTCATTTTTTTTCAATTTTATTCTACCCTATTAATACTTAAGGCATTTATTTAATAGAGATAAACTTATCCTAAAACCGAATAGCTTAATATTTTTAAGTAATATATAACATAAATAAAATGAGTTAATAAATAATATTTTGAGCTTTAAAATGGTCAGCATAACTAATATGCTGAATTAAGGTTAATGAAAATATAAAAACCTTGTATAAATAAACTTAATAAATTCGTTAAAAATTATTAAATCGAATATAAAAATAATGCATAATCACTTTATATAAGTCATATAATAAGTTTTATAAATCGTCCCAAATAGGGGGCCCCCTATTTCGGCCGGCAACATATATATAAGAGCTATTATGTGAAATGATAAAAGGTAAAATCTATATTTTTGTTAATATATATAAAAATTAAATTACATGACTATTAAATTCTAGCCTTAAAAAAATTTGAATATCAATATATAATGATTATTTTCTTCATTAAAAAAGTTATATTAATAAATTAATAAAAATATATTTATATTAAACTAATTATTTTCATCATTTTCCTAATTTTTATAAATTATAATAATAATAGTTAAAAAATAAACCATAATCTCTATTACTCATTATTGTTACTTCTGAATTAATTTATTAATTAGCATAAGTCAAATACTTTTATATTTACCTTATATTTGTTATAGGTTTATAAGTAGACTTTTTCTCTTTTATTATTAAATCATGTTAATCATCGCCATCTTCTTGATTTTAATAATCGTTTATTGCAATATCCATTTATTAATCTTAAATTATATTAATTTCTTATTGTTATTATTGCTGTTATTAGTGATCTAAATCTATATCTTAGTCCTCGCTTTATAAAAAACTGCCGTCGAGATTTTATCCCCTATTTTCTTAATATTATTAATAATTATTCTAATTTCTTTGTGCTCTAAAAGAGTTTTATTGTTTTTAAATTTATGGTATTTCGTTTTCACTGTTGCAAGAATCAGAGTATTTAACCTCTATTAATTTGGTAATACTTCTTTTTCTTTATTAATTTAGATTACCAGTATCTGGATAATCTTAAAAATTATCTTCCAAATACTTGTTTTATCTTCTATTATTTTACTTAAATAATCCTTAATTAATTAATTTTTTTTTATTAAACTCTCTCGCCTTTTTGTGCATAGTTTTTATAGCAACCTACTACATTTCGCTCTCAGAAATACATTCTTATTAATAAATTTATTACTTTTATTCTTCATTTTCCACCAAATTTTCCAACTAATACTAAGCAAGCATTTATTTTTTTTTTTAAGCTTTTTTATGTCCTTATGATACCATACTTCTTTTCCATTTAGATGTAGATGCATTATACTGTTATACATTCATTGTATGTGCAATATCTTTAATTATGCTATCGTCTCTAACTCTATTAATCTCATGTCTATATTATTATTCATCATCAGATAAACCTTCTAAAATATCGTAATTTTTAAAAATTCTTTGCCAAATTTTATCAGTTAGTGTCTTAAAATCGTCTTTTTTAATTCCCATTAACCTCCAAACATAATTCATTTAATGCTCTTATATGAATCCATATATTATTTCAGTTGTGATTGGTAATAATCTTTCTAATTCCTAATCGCTAAATCTAACTTATTGAGAATTAAAATATGGAAAACATTATTATCTCTATTATATAGCCATAGTTAGCTTATTATTAATTATATTAACTTTATTAGAAATTTAATTAAATTGATCTTTTCTTGTAACCTAATATATTTCTAAACAGTCCCTATAAATTTTCTAAGCTTTACTCAAAGGCTTTTTAATAATTCTTTTAGCTTTATATTCAAATTCCAATAACTATAATTTTTCTAATTCAGCTCTTACAAGCATAAACACATCATTATCTTCTATAGTATAATAATATTATGTATTTTCAACACCAGGTCCTTTAATTCTCCAAGCCATGTTATCCTCTCTAACAGGATTTCTAGCAAAACACCTAACAATTCCATACATAAAACAATCATACAAACTTCTTAATATATATCTGGAAAATCCAAACAATGCCATAAATATAGCTAATAAAGGCACGATTCCAAAAATGTATATAAAAGACATAGCCAACTATAAAACCCCTTTGAAAACAAGTTTAAAACTAATAGAAATTATTGGTAATAAACGAACACCAAATGGAATTTCATGATGTTAATAAGGTTCATCAAAATCATATAATATTATAATTATTATAAATTAAATTAAAAGTGCCAAAAAAGTCCAAAACCAACTAGTAAAAACAAGTACTATACACAAACTTGATAAAACTATACATAAAATCGGAAACAAAATCAAAAGCCCCAAAAATCCTTTTAAAAAATATAAAAATTATTATTTTTTTTATAAAAAATATATCATAAATATTTAATTTTTTTTATAAAAAAGATATCTAAATTTTTTTTTTTTTTTTTAATTTAATTACCTCCAAAAAACAGCTTTATCATATAATTATACAATATATTACAAATCCTTCCTATATTTTTCCCAAAAAAAGCAGTATCAGGAATTTCTTCAAATTTTTTTCTGTCTGTCTTAATATTATCCCATAAATTTGTCATCAAAACCTTAATTGGGTCAACTTTTTCGTTTTTATATTTTTTTTCGCCTGTGTGTGCATTAACCAAATGTTATATAGGATGATAAGTTTTACAGCTAAAAATTGCTCTAAAACTAATGCTAGAGTGTAAAAATCCATAACATGCCATTTCAGTCAAAGTTTTATATATCCCTTTATATCTTACCCAATAAACTTTAAACCTCCAAAACCAACTTGAAGAATCAGTATTATAATATTCGTAATTTACTTCTTAGTATATTTTTTATTTTTCTTTATATTATATTTTCGGGAAAAAAAATTCAGCACTAAAACTATATTATCCGATAGGAAATTTATTGACTTATTATTTTTTGGAATATTCTTATTAAATAAAAATAAATAAATATTTTAAATAAAATATAAGTAAATTGTCTATAATATAAAATATAAAAATAATTAAGAATTAAGAAACATTTTAAATACCTTCTCTTTTTTTATCAAAATTATCTTCTTCTTTTCTTAAATACTGTATAAAGGATTTGAATACATGTAATTATCCAGCCAAATTTTAACTTTCTAATTCTATCATTATATTATCATCCATTTAATTTATTTCCTTCTTTCTATTTTATTTTCTCAATTATTCTAATTTGTCTTATATAAATTTATAACTATATTTTCTAATATAATGCTCTTTTTTTAGCTTAGACTCTAAATCAATTTCATACTCAGCAATTTTTCTTAAATAAATTTGATAATGCTTTTAATAAATTTGATAGCCCTTAACATGCCTTTTATATTTAAGATTTTTAATTAATTAATAAGTTAAAACTGAAAAAAAATCATTCAAAATAATAAGTTTTTTAAATTAAATATGTAAATTTGTAAAATAAATATAAAAGATAAATATATAAATTTAATACAGATATAATTTTTTTTTTCTAATTTATATTTTAATATGCTTTTAAATATTACGAAATATGTGAATTTTAAAGAAAATAATTTACCTTATTAAACTTTCAAAAACATCATCTTCAATTGGCTTGTTAGTTAGCTACCTTAAATAATTTATAAATTCGCTATGTTTAATTTCAAACAATTTTTAATCGTAATCAATATCTTCCTAATTCAACTCCTTAGTGTATTTATCTTTAAGTTTTTTATCCCAAATCTCATCTAAAAAATTTTTCTCTTCTTATTCGATGAAATTGGCGTAATTATAAAATTACGAATATACCTCATAAAATTTTATATCTAATTTGCTTTAATGAACCAACTCTCTATTTTTAACAAAAATAGTACAATCATTTCTTTCAATTTCAATTATCTTATCATACTACTATAAATTCTTATTTTATTATCTAAAAACAGGATATCCTAAAAATAAATTCCACAACCTCTTAGGAAAATGCCAAAAAATTTCCTTCAAAGAGTCAAATAATTAAGGCTTAAAAATTGCCTAAATTACCGTCCTTTCTCTAAATCCTTCATATTCATATTAATTTTCGGCATAAAAACAATCCCCCCAAAAACAACTTATATGGTATACATTAGACATATCATAATAAAATGACTCTTTTATATTTTTTCTACCTTTTACCAGCCACTGAGTTAATTACCATGTATAAGGAGTAGAAAACTTTTTAGAAGGGACTATAAAAGTACCATTATTCCATATACTATTTATAAATTTAATTAATTTATTAAATAATTTAATCCTTAAATCATAATTATAATTTATTATATAAATTAAAAAAAATATATTTTTTAATATTTGACAACTCTTATTTTTTTTATATATTAATTATCATACATTTTGAGTAATAAATTTATTTATTATATTAATATTTTATTTATTTATTTATTTATCTATATAAAATATATATTTTATTTTTTTACGAATGTCTTTGTTCGGCTGATAATTGCCCTAATTCCAATCGTTCAACTTCGTATGTAGGCTCATTATATTATATAACTGGTTTATCTCCTTTAAAAATAGTATCTGGCAATCCAAAATCTATTTATGTATAATTGTCAACATCCCAATTTTCTAAAGTAGAATCTAAAAAATAAGCAACTTTTTCATGCCCCTCAATTAAAGGCTTAGGCATTTTTTTTTCTTTTAAAATTTAATAATCTTAACCTCTAAAATCAAATTTAACTAATTTAGGCAATTTTAAATTTCTTAATAAAGGAACTTTATCTACTTCTTTTTAAAAAGGATTATTATTATCATTATCATTATCATTATTATTATTTTCATTTTTATCCTTACCCTTACTTTTATTATTATTGTAATTCTAATTGCTATTTTTATTTAAATTTTAGTTAAAATTTAAGTTATTGTTTAAATAATCATTATTAAATTAAAAAACTATCATATATAAAATTATCTTACATATATTGTTAAATTGTTAATTAATATAAAAAATTTTAATTTACTTTAAAACTTACTTTTGTTAAATAGGCGGATTATTTACTTAAGACTAAATAGGATAGTTAAATTCTAATTGTTTTAAATAAAGAATATTTATATTTATTTAAATTAAAAAAAAAAATATTAATTATCTAGGTAAAATTAAGTTACATTCCTATTAATTTAAATTCTATTTTTATTCTTCACCAGAAATAGAAAGATTTTAAGGTTCATCCTGTTCTTATTTAGGATAAATATACTACATATTTTACTATTATTCCCTTTAATTCAAAGTTTACTTAGATTCTTAATTGTTTATTAATTATTCAGTTAAAGAGTTTTTTTCCATTGTTTTTTATTAGCTATCTTGATTTTCTTCTACTTTTTGATTTTTTTTCATATAATTTTTATTTTATTTATAATTATTTTTTGGTTGATATATATTAAATTGTTTAATTATTTTTATATTAAAGCACAATAAATCAATTTATTGCTATAAATAAAAAAACTTAATTAATTCTGACCAAAAACAATTAAATAGGATTATCACTAGAACTTAAAAATGAATTTCAAATAATAATCTTAGTGAATTATAAAAATAAGATTTAAATCATAAAGTCGTATTAAAATTTACAAATTGATATAATTTGATTTAATAATATTTAATTTTAATTCTTTAAATTAAAAAGTATAAGAATTAATATGAAATCTTTTTATAAGAAAGTATGTAAAATAAATGTTTTTAATAAAACACATTATGGATTTTTAAAATATATAATTTAATGCAAAAAATTTAAATTAAAAAAGATTTTGCTTTTGTAATAATTAATATCTTATATTTTAATAATAAAAATTTTAATATCTTATGTAATATATTTAGATTTATGTAAATTAATTCTTATTTCATAATTCAAATCTATCGTTAATTTTTATACCTCTTTATTCTTGCACCATTTTTTTTAGGATTTTTCTAAAACATCTACAATTATAATACATAGTTATTATATATATAAAGAATTATTATTAATTGAAGAAATTTAAATAAAATTAAATTTTCGATAATTAAGACCAATATTTTATATCTTTTTCTAGTAAAAATAAGTTTTTAAAAACAATATTTTTTTTGAAAAAAAATAAATACGCAAAAACAATATATTTAAGTAACTATTTAAATAATATTGTTAAAATAGAACTGTGAATTATAGTTTTGATTTAATTAATATATAAAATATTACACACAATTATTTAAATAACTTTTAATAATTTATTCATTAATATTTTGTTTAATAAAAATCAATTATAATAAATAAAATATTTAAATAAAATTTCATTATATCAAAGAAAATAAAATATAATAATAAAAAAAGAAATGACCGAAAAATTAAGAGATGTTGTCAAAGCCTGGGTATATAATTTAAAAAAATTCATTCAATCAAAATTTTTAAAAATTAATCCTTCCAAATATAAATAATAAATTAAAAAATAACCTTCAACCATAAATATTTATATATATTTTCCAATTAATAATTTAAAAAACTTCTAATTAAACTAACTCATTTTTTACATTTGATATATATATAAATTCTTATGATTTTATTATGATATAAAAAAAATAAAAATAGGATATGGCTGAAGATATGAAATAAGATATAATATAATTATGCAAAGAAAGTATAGTTAATCCCGAAATAAATACAGAACACGCAGTTGCAACTCATATTAAATAAGAATTAAAAAATAGATACGCTCATTTACATGGAAATTGGCATTGTATTGTAGGCAGAAATTTCGGTTCTTATGTCACTTTTGAAAAAAGTTTTTATATTTATTTGTACTTAGGCTAAATGGCCATTTTAATTTGGAAAACTGGATGAAAAAAATCCTTTTTATATTGTATTAAAATACTGAAATTAACACAACCTAATACTTTATAAATATTCAAATAAAATAAAATAAACTAAAGAAAAAATGATATTAAGTATTTTATATATAATTAAAATTAAATGATGGCAAAGGTAATATCTGAATTCCAATATTTTATACTGATTTATTATATAATTATTGAAAATTTTAAAAGTTATATATACCAATTTGTGAAATAACATATATGTATCTACCTATTTATATATTTAATATTAATATAAAGCTTTAGTTTATTTTGAATGTATTTAGCTAAATATCTCATATTATAATTTTATTTTTAAAAAATATTTTTAAATATCAATTTTTAAAAATTCTAATAATATATTATTAAATAGACATAATAAATTATTCATTTTTGTAATAATTTTAGCATTTTTCAATTACAGCATGTACATTAAACATTTTTCTATTGGTTTCTATATATATTATTATCATTTTAATCAGAAATTAACATGCCTCTTCTACTTGCATTAAAATTACCATTATTTTACAATTTAATAATACTTGATTAAATATCATCTTCTTATTCATATTAATCTTCTCCACCTGCATTTCTGCTAAGTCCTAAAGTTTTTATACTTAATTATGAATATTACCATTCAAATTTTTTTATTAACATTTTTTAAGTTAATTTCGCAAAAGCTAATATTATGTTATCATTTAATTTTGCACTTGCTTCTATAAAACTAAATCCATTTTTTTATGCATATTATTTTCCCTCATTAAAAGTAACTTTTCTTTTTTAAGTCAAGTCACTTTTATGACCAATTAAAATTGTAGGTACATCTCCAGCTTTTGCATTTTCTTAAACTTGTTCTACCCAAAAATCCAAATCTTTAAAACTTTTCTTTAAATTAAATATTTATTTAAAACTATATTCCAATTAAAATTTATATTTTAATTTTGTAAGAAAAAATTATTTTATCTATTATTTTAATAATTATTACTTCATCTGATATATCATAAAATAGTAAAACTCCATCAGCCTTTTTAAAATATGAGTATGAAAGTGCTCGAAAATTTTCTTAACCTGCTGTATCGTACTGAAATAAAAAAATTTTTTATTATACTTAGTTTATATTCTTTAAGTAATATTTTACCGTTTACAATTTAACTATATAATCGTCAACTATAATTGTTTTGAATCTCTTTTTATATATAAGAATTTTAAAAATATAAGATTGATCAATATATTTGCAAATATAAGCGTATAAAAAATTAAATATAAATCTAATTTTAAATTTAAATTTCATTACATAGTCTATTCCTACTGTAGTACTTTTATTTGGTAAAAATACTTCATCCTTTTTAAAATAAATTTATAAATAAAATATATGATTCTATTTAAATATAATTTTTACAGCAAATCTTACTAAAAAACTTGATTTTCCAACACTAGGATTTCCAATCATTACGCATTAAAAACTTATTTCACTTTTAATATTATAAATTTTTTTTTATATATAATTATTTAAAATAATTAACAAAAAAGTTAAGCTAAATTTATTTTTTATTAATATTTCTAATCATTTATGATTATTACTCAGTTTATTCTGTTTGTAAATATTAACTCTTATCTTCTATTGTCTAATTTAATAAAGAGGCTCCATGTTAAGAGTCCATATTCTTATTTTTTTGCACTATTAATTTTTATAATTAATTTTCTAAATTAAAATAAAAAATATCACCAGTTTCTATTAGAAAACAAAAAAAATTAATTATATTTATTAAATTATGTAAATTATATAGATCAATTTAAGAGAATAAAATAATATACTATTATATATAAGTTTTAATAAAATTTTCAAATTTATTTACAATTAATCAACAATTCGATTTGAGGTAAAAATATTAAATCTCATTAAATATTAATAATAAATATATTAATATTTTAATTTTATTATAGTACTAATTTATTTATTAATTTTATAATCTTCATATATAAATCTTTTATAAAATTATTTTAAAAAAATAACTTTAAAATCTTACTAAAACTCTATTATCGTAATAAAAAATAAATTGATTTGAAAATTTTTTTAATTTTTAAAATAAAAAGTTAAAATTTTAAAGAAATATCTCTAGTTTTGAAAAAGCATAGTCGTAAATTTTATATATTAAATATAATATATGGTAAATAATGAACCTAAATTGGCTATCTTTTAGTTAATTGTTATATCATTTAAGGCTACGAAATTTAATTTGTAAAAAAACTTTTATTAATAATTAAAAAAAATAAAAAATAAAGGCCCTTCAAACCAAAATATTTTCCATTAAGAAAAATATAATTTCTCCATAATACAATACTATTATAAACAAAAAAAACTCATCAAATTAAAAATTACATAGCCACTTCACCATAAAAAAAATGTTATCATTAAAAAAAATAATAAACATTTCAATAAAATAACAAAAGTAATTCAATTAAGCCATTTTCAAATCCGGCCAATAATTTTGCACCAAACAAGAAAACAATGAAAATTAAGAAAAAAAATAGGCGGAATACAGTGACAGCGACGCCGATGTCGATGAAGAACAAAATGACGTTTATTATAAGTTAAGATCAGATGATCTATAATAATATTATCATGGTTCAGGTTATACCGAAAAAGAAAGGCTAGATGGTTATGCCACTCCTGAAGGCACCAAAAAATACGCATAAATAAACCCATTAGGTAAAATAAATTAAATTAAATAAAAATAAAATATTTAATTAATTTCATACATTTTTTTAAATTTATCATCTTATAATTTAATTGCTAAAAATATATAAAATCAAACTCTTATTCTAGAAACCAAACATTTATTGATAACCTTTATTTTTAAAATATTTTTTTTTTTGGATATAGTAAGTTTTTTAAAAAATTCTCAATATTTAAAAATAAGTTAATATTTAATCTTTTAATTATTATTAATAGTAAGTAAAGATCACTTTAAAACCCCTTATGGCTCTGACCTTAAAATAAGTAGTTTAGGAATCGGAAGTTATAGAAATTCTTTTGAAGAAATCGAAAGATTAGTGGTAATTATATTTATATATTAATAATTAAAAATAAATTTCTCAACATTTTTAAAATTAAAATAAATAATTTTATAATAAGTACAATATAATTCAATATAAAAATTTATAAAAAGGTTTTCAACTCCTACATTGAATCCGTTTTAACAGGAGGAGTCAATTATTTAGATACATCTATTAACAGTTCAGGAATGTCATCTGAAAGAGTTTTAGGAGCAGTTTTGAGATATTTATAAGATAATAACTAAATTACAAGAGATTAATTATTTATAAGCACAAAACACGGTAAATTTACTGAAGATTTCGATAGTGGAACATCAGGGTAAAATATAACATTTTTTAGTAATTTATTTTAAAAAAATTTACAAAAATTTATAAAATAATTAATTTTAGAACTAAATATATTGGAAAATTATTGAAAAGTGAACAAATAAAAGAATCAGATGTTTTTGAAAGAAAATGTTACCACCCTACATTTTTAGAACATTAATTTAAACATTCATTATAAAATATAGGAGTAAATACCTTAGATTTAGTATATATAAATGAACCAATTGCTTAAACTCCAGAAAAATTCTATGATGCTATGGCAAATGCCTTTGAATTTTATGAAAATAAAGTTTAATAAAACCAATTAAGGTAAAAAAAACTATATCTAATTATTTTTTTATTATATAAATTATTTTATTTTTCAAAGATATTATGGAGTTGATAGTTGGTAAGGATTTAGATCTCTATAAGATGATTACTTTATTCATATAGAAATTGGAAAATTAGTAGAAATGGCAGAAAAAATTGCTGGAAAAAATAATTCCTTCAAATTTATTAATTTCCCTGTAAATTTTATAAAATTATTAATTGATTTAAAATTAATAAAATAATTAATTAATTTAAATTAATAAAAGTTTAATAATATTTTATAATTTAATCAACAGCTAAGTCATATCATGCCTGATGCATTAACTGAAAAATAATAAACTTTAAAACTTTCTGAAGAAAAATAAATAAACACAACCATTTTTGAAATCGCTGATTACTATAAAATTAATATTAATACAAAGTCACCATTAGCCGGAGGAGCTGCTTTAAATGAAGAATTACCCGAAAACGTATTCCCCTATGAAAAAAATACCGACAGACATATATAATTCGCAAGATCCACACCCTCAAATGCATATATAAGTAATCATAATACATTATAAAAAAATTATAAAAATTTAATAAATAATAAAAAAATATTAATAAATTTTAAATGTACTTTTATTAACTTAATTTGTCATTTTTAGGTTGCATTATGGGAACTGGAAGATAAATTAACTTACTACATAAATTATAACTAATTGAGCAAGATTTAATACCTTAAGAAAGTATGTATAAATTCTATAAAAAAGATAAAATTAAAGTAGGAAACCTTAACTTTGTATAATAATAATATGATGATTAAAAAGAATGAAATAAATTATATTTATTATTAATTTAAATCAATTATTTTATTATTAATATTATTAAATAATATATATATATAATTAAGTATAAATAAATTGACTATTATTTTATAGTTTAATTGTAATTAGTTAATTATAAATATTTTATAAAAACTGTTTATGATTTATGCTTAATAATTTTTAATTTATAAATTTAATTAATTTAAATACTTTGTACAAATAAAAAATTTAATTTTTAAAATTCTATATAAAATTGAATGAATATTAAAGAATATAAGAATTGTAATAATTAATTTAATTCACTAGAATTTATATTTTATTAAAATTAATTCATAAATAAATTTTATTTTCCTAAATACTATTATTAAAATAATGATAAAACCAGCAATTAAAATTTAATGTGATTTTGATTAGTCTGAATATCTTATTAAAGCAAATCATTAATCATAACCTTTGAAAAATTTTGAATCTCTTGAGCTTCCATAAAAAATTAAAAAAAGATTAAAGTTATTATATAGCTCACCATAAAGTGACTATTTAAATAAATATTAATATTAAATAATTTCCCAAAACGAAAGTAATTAAAATATAATTATAACTTATAAAGTTAAAGAATTATAATCCAATGTAAATAAATTTAGATAAATTATTATACTAAATATATTATTATGTAGCTACTTTGATACCTTTTGAATAATAAACAGCTAAAGAAAAAGACTTTAGCATAGTGCTTAAATCTTTAATAGATGTTGGAAACTAAATAAGTAAAAACCCAATATGTTTAATAATAACATAAAGTGCACAAAAGGCATTGGAATTATTTAAAATCTACATTAATATATTAGTAAGTTATAAAAATTAATATAAATATCTCAATATTATAATGATTTATATATAGTAAAGTAAAAAAAAGGATATACAATTTTATCAATAAATAATAATCTTGAAATAAATTTAATATTTATTTATTTAAATAAATAAATAAATTAAATATCATATAATTATATTTTACAAAAAAGATATCTACTCATAATTAAACAATAAAAGATATTAACGTTTACATGACCTTAGACACAAATTCTATTTATGATAACAAAAAATGTTTAAAATAAAATTAATATTAATAAATAATTATAGGAACTATAGATAGGGTTTATTAGTTGATAGATGCAAGAATTCTCAATATATAATTCCTAAAAAGTATTATTTTTGAAGACTTTTCTTGCTTTTAAACTCAAAATGAATTAATAAAAGTTGATAAAATTTTTAATTTAATCCCATAAAAATGTAAATAAGTAAGGATTTTTTATTCGTAAGAAATAGATTAAAAATTAAAAGATTACATATTTTTCAAATAATTAAATGTGGTGAAACCGAATTCAATAATTTAAATTAAGCCGGGGCATGTAAATAATGGTGGAAAATAGATTGAATTTTTATGAAATAAATATATATTTTTTCTTATATTACAATATTAATATAAATATATATTAAAAATTGTAAACATAAATTTATATTTTTTTACTTTAAAAGCTTTTAATTGTAATTCTTTAGCTCCAAAAATGCTTAAAATTTTAAATTTATTAAAAATAAACAAAAAAAATTCTTATATTAAGATTTATATTTAATTAAAAATAAATAAAAAAATAAATAAAAAAATAAAAAAAAAAATAAAAAAAATAATAAAAAAATGTATTTTAAATCTTAAAAATAAGATAATTTCGTTTATGATATGTAAAATTAAACTGAAATACAAAAATAATGTGAAAATTAGACTGATTTAATTAGTAATAACCCTAAAAAATAAATCCAATATAGTAAAAGCTTTTAATCAATTTAAAAAAAATTGCTAAATTTATTTTATAACACATAAAATATTACTACAATGTTAAAAAATAAATAAAAAGTAAGGAATTTTTATTAATAAAGGAACAATATACCAGAATAAGACTATTAAAATATAATTAATTTAGATTTAAAATAATTAAGTTTTAATAAATGTTAAAATGATGAAAGTATCTAACTTAAATATAAATATAAAACATAAGAAAATACTCCGAAAAATTAATACAATCAGGATATAACGTTAGAATAAAAAAACAACACTACTGATTTTTAAAGAAAAAGTTTTTAAACCAAATCTAATAATTTAATGACTGTTTAATAATACAAAAAAAATTTACATGAATAATTTTAAACGAGCTTATAAAACTCTATTCAAAATTAAAATACAATAAGAAAAACTCCCAATAGACGAAGTATAATAAAAGTTAATTCTTTTTTATCGACACTATATGAATAAAAAAATAATTATAAAAGCAAAAAAGATTGCAGTTCAATATCAACAATTAAAAATAAAAATAATAAGCAGCCAAAAATGTAATAAGAAATTACATAAATAAATATATCAAATAAAGAAAATGTAAATGAAAAAATAAACGGCTAATAAAGATATTCAGATTAAGTCAAATCACAATAGTTTAAAAACCAAATCATTATATAATAAAATCACCCTTAAATTTAACAAAATTTATTAAATAAATAAGAATATACAAATTTAAGTAAAAATCATAAATCCTAAACTCAATGTTAAATAAATTAAATTAATTTACTCTAATTTGATAATAAAACTTAATCATCAAATAATTTATAAAAAAAGTAAACTTTTAAAAGTTATTTAAAAAATAATGTTTAAATTAATAATTCCTTTGATCAAAATTCCAAAAACAATAATATACAATAAGAAAAATAGTAAAAATAAATGAATTAAATATCTTATTTAAGAAAAAATTAAAGACTCAAAAATTCATTTTCCTGCAGAGAAAAATTAGATAATTATATGGACAATTTTAAATATAATTAAGAAAAAAATAAATAAGTCTATTTAAATTCTGATTAAGATGTCGTATTAAATTTAGTTAAAAACTAAAATAGAGCTAAAATTTAGTATTAAAGATAAAATATGCGCAGTTAAAAGTTTTAAAGAACTAATTCTAAATCAAAAACTTGTAGAAATTCTTTTAATTCTTAAGATTCAAGTTAATAATGCCATTCATTAACAAATTTATAAAATTAATAGTATTAAATAAAAAACGATTTTTATCCATTTTAAATGAATAATTTTTAAAATAAAAATTTAAATAATAAAAAAGGACAGTATAATACTAATATTTAATCATAACCTTTATAAAATTAAAACATTAAAATTAGATAAAATAGATAAAAATTATTTAAATTTGATCATCTTCTAAATAACATTTCAAATGGATCTACAAATATCTGAACAATATTGTAAAACTTTTTGATTTACAATTTAATTTTTAAATAATTATTTAAATATTTTAAAAATTAATGCATTCCATCCTATAATTGTACTTATTTTATATCTAAAAATTTATACCATCATTTAATTTTAAAATTTTAAATAATATATATATTTTAAGAAAAAAACCTATATAATTAATATTTATTAGTAAATATACCTAATTAAACCTTAGGTAATGGTAAAAAAAATACCCTATATTATTAAAATAGAATTAATCCTAATATATTAAGTTGATTTTTAATTAAATTTTCTAGTCCTAATATTTAATCAACTATCATTTTAATAATATTATTTCTTTATAAATAGTAAAATGAAGCTTTAGCCCTATGAATAGATATTATTAGTACTGTAAAAAAAAAATGAAAAAAATAATAAAAAAACAAATAAAAAAAAAATATTTGAAAAATTTATAATACAATTCTTAAAAGTAAATACAAACATTTTATGGGAGCGAATATAGAAAAGATAAAAGGTAAACATTTAGGTAAAGCTGAAAATTGTGAAATTTGCAAAAAAAAATTTTAAAATCCAATTCAATATGGAATAATTTATAATGAAGATGTTAAAACCCATTTATGTAGAAGATGTGGTAGATATGTTTGTATAAAATGTGCCCCAAAAAAATAAAAATCAGTAATAATCGGTTATAAAGATCAAAATAAACACACCTGTTGTAAAATTTGTTAAGATGAAAGACAATATAATGATTTTTTAATATAAAGAATAGATTTATTAGGAAAACAATATTTAAAATTTATTAAAGAAAAACATTAAAATTTAGAAGATGAAAAAGTAACTTACCCAGATAGCGTATAAAAGGTATTTAAATAAAAAAGAATCTTAATAAAATAATTTACAATTTTTATCAATTTTAATTTATTAATATTTTCTAAGGAAATAGATGATTTAAAAATCAAAAATCAAAAAGAAATAAGCGAAGATTTTATAATATTTGAAAAACAATACGTAGAAAATTAAAAACTAATTCAAAATAAAGAAGAAATCAAGAGCAAAAGTAAAAGTAAAAGTCCAAAATCTTAAACTGAAAAAAATAAACCTTAACTCAAAAAAAATAACTCTAAAGAAAATAAAAAAAATAAACAATCTAATCCTTAAAATAATAATTAAAGCCCAATGTAAAAATCCTTCACAAAATCAAAATTTTTTGTTACTTAAGAGCATCTCGTTTTACCTTACCCTGAATATAATAATGATGATATAACTAATAATGATATAAAATATAAAGATATTGATAATTAAGATAAAAAAAATGGTGGTAATAATAATAATTAAGATGTTGATTAATAAAATGATTTAGAAATTATAAATGATTTAGAAATAAGTAAAATTTAATAAAGAATAGCGGGAAACAATGATAACTTTTAATCAGTTCTTAATACTAATACTAATAATAATATTGCTAAAAATTACCAAGATTCTAGTTTAGAGGTTTTAATATTTAATTATAGTATAAAGGAATTTCTGTATCTATTATAAGATAAATATTATATCAACGATGAAAGAGAATTGTACATTAAAATAACTGCAACTTTATAAAATTTAAATATGCATGTTGATAGATTAAACTACGAAAAATACTAAGTATATTTTTATAATTATTTATATATATATACATATTTATTTATTTTTTATTTATTATTTTTATAATTAGGAAATGAATTATATAGTAGCAATTTTATTAGGCTTTACCGAATATGAGGTATCTGATGCTGCATAATTGTATTCTTATATATTGAACTAATTAATGCCTGGGCTATTTAAAGATAAAATATAGAAAGATGACACAAATCATTTCGATTTTATTTTAATGTAAAAATAAATACTTTCTGAATTAGTTATGGATATGATTTTGCAAAACTACGAGGTGATTTTAAAAACATAGTAGGAGGAAAATGGTGAAAATGACGAAAAATTAATAGATATTCTTGATATGCAAAGCTTTGACGATAAATAAATTTAATAAATTAAAAACTAAAAAAATCAATTTTTACAAGACGACAACGATACTAATAATAACGAAAATAAAAATAGGTAAAACGATGATAAATAATTTTAACCAATGCTAAGAAAAATGAAATCAAGTGTACTTATAGTAGATTAAATTACAGAATAAGATGTTATGAAAATTTCAAACTATATTGAAAAAAGAGGAGAACAGCTATTTAAATCTATGCTTTTAAATACTTTAAACATTTAGTGTATACACTATATTTGGGCAAAAGTTTTTAAAACTGATTCCAATTTACCAATTTTGTAAGCTATATAAGCAATAATACTTATAAATTGGGATATAATAATAGAATGTGAAGAATATAAATTTAAAAATGTCGAATTACTAATTCTCAGAAATACAAGTTTATCAAAATTACAGGCAAAAATGTTTTAAATAGAATAAATTGAATAGAAATAAAGTACTATTAAAAACAAGTATTATTAAAATAGCAAGTTATAAATTTATTAATAATAGAATCTTAGTGAAAAAATAGAAAAACAGGAATAATGATTTTCGAGCTTTGATAAAAAATTCACAAACATATAAAAATATTTTTAATGCTAAATAATTTTATAAATGTATTTTTGTATATTATTACAAATTCGTAAAAAATATCAAAATTTCGACTTTACTGATAATTTATAATTTTCAGTAAAATTTAATTTAATTTCCAAATAAGCGAGTATTAACTAATTAAATTTGTCTTATATTTTATTTTAATTATAGATTTCTTCCCATAGTTAATAAAAATTAACTAACATAAAAAAAATTGTAAGTAAAAGCATTGAAAAAAACTTTATTTTTATTATACTGATTTAATTTTAATAAAAAAATAAATATGACTAAATTAAAATAAATAAAAAAATAATTAAAAAAAAATAGTAATTAAATAAAAAATAAGATAAGATAAATAAAATGAGTCTAAAGTCAATTTCTTCTTCTTCTTGTCTAGAAAGCGAAAGAATTATACCTACAGAAGATAATTAATTTATAATATAAGAAAATATATGTGAACTTTGTGGAAAAATTGCTTGTAATATTTTTCAGTGCTAATTAGGGTGTGGGGCTTTATTTGGCTAGGATTGTATGACTTAATTACATATGTAAAAATGTCCTAAATGTCAAAAATAACTTAAATAGCCTCTTGAAAAATATAAAAATAGGTATTTAAAATATAATTATTTTGCTAAATATAAATATAAAAAATCTGAAGTATTTTTATTTTATTTTTATTTTATTATCAATTTTCCCAAAAATATAAGATTTATCAAAAATTTAAAATATAAAGCAAAAAATATAAAACACATTGGAATAATTAATTTCTTTTTAATATATTTTTTAAATTAATTAAAAATTTTAATTTTTTTAGATATTTGAATAATTTAATGCTAGATGTAATACAAGTAAAATGTTCTTATAATAATAGAGGTTGTTAATAAATACTTCCTTTTGACCCAAATTAAATTTAAAAACATGAAAATAGTTGTCAATATTAAAAAATAAAAACAAGTCAAGAAATAAAAGAATTCGAATAATAGATATACAATGACTACAGAAGATTTTTATTATTTTGAATTCTTATATTCCATTATTTAAATTATGTAAATATAAAAGCTTATAAAAATGTTCATATATAAATAATAATTTTATTTTAAAAAATATATAGTTTAATATTTAAAATTTTAATTCTGTTTATATGATATGATGATTAAATAATTATGTATAAAAAAAAAAATGATAATAATTAAAATTGTTTTACTTTTTATTCTCGTAAAAAACAAAATAAATTCTGAAAATTTTATTAAATTACTTAAAAATAAAAATATTATAATACGTTAAGTAATATTATTTTTTAGATTAAAAATTAAATTTATTTTATTTAACTTATTATAATTGTTTATGATTTTTTATTTAAATAACTAAAAAATTATCACATCATTTTTATCTTTCATATTTACTGACTAAAGTTGGCTGTAATTTCTCTCCTTACAATGCTTAATTTAATATATTATTATAATTATTTTATTTCAAATTTTCAATTAAATAATAATTTTTAAATTTATTCGATCCCCCAAACTGTTCCCCTTATTCAGGAATTCTATGTTTTATAAAATAATTTCCATATTAATTGTACATTTTATCTTCATAATTTTATTTAATTCTTTATTTTGATTACTAATTCTAAGAGATTGTATAATCAATTTCCTTCAAAAAATTTTCTTATTATTTATTATAATAATGTTTGCCAGGAATTACCTTTAATTTTTCATTATTTTAGTCCATATTAGTATTTACTTATTTCTACTTTTATTACCAAATTTTCTAATTTTAATCATGCTTTTATATCAATTTTTAAACTTATTACTTTTCCAAAATTAGTTTACTCATAGCCTTATAAAAAAAGTTGATTTAAATTTGAAACTTTTCTTTAAATTTATAATAAAAAAATAAAATTTACCCAAGAATTAATAATTTTATCATTTATTTTTTAAGGTGATAAAGATCTAGCCTTTTAATCAGTAAATTTAACCGACTTAATCCCACCAGTAATTAATTGCAATTTTTTTTGAATAGGATAAATATTATTTGATAAATTTTTTTTATCTTAATTTATTTATTATTAACATTAGCATTGATTTAATATATCCTAATCATATTATATATCATCTTACTTAAAATTTTTTGAATGATAATTACCGATTTTATTTTTATTTTCATCGACACAAATTTTATTTTAAATTTATTCACTATTGGTACAAAACTTATTTTAATTTAACTATTAAAATGTTTTATCTTGATTATTTATATTTAGAACTTTTGTTTCTTTCTAATTTTTATCATTTTAATCTTCATTTTATTTTATATAATCAAAAATGGTATTTTAGTGCTTTGAATTTAAATTCTCCTGCTATTTATTTTTAATTAATGATTATCCTATTTTTCCAAAATTACCATTATTTTCTTATTTTGATATAATTGACCATCTCTATAAATTTTAACTCTAATTAACAATCAATGAATTATTATGAAAATCCTTTTAAATTTTATTTACTTTTTTTTCCAAAAAAGGGGATAAACTTCTCGTTCTAAAGATATTTTGAAAAGAATTACCAATTTTATTAAAATCATCTTTTTTCTATATATATTTATTATTTCCAGTATTTATTTCGTTTTTTTAACTATATTACTATTACTTATAAAATTTATTTTAATTGCATTCTTAGTCATTTTTGCTCAGTCTTATTGATTATTATAAGGAATCTTAAATAATTTCATCGCTTTTTTAGGCACTTTAACTATTTTTATTATTATTTTTCTCTAAAATATACTTACAAACTTATTTAAATGAAGAATTTTAAGGTAAGTTTTAAAATGGTTCTTAATTTTTATATTTTTCGCTATTTTACATTGATAAAAACTAATGATTCTAAATAAATTTTCCCTTCTCTAAAATTTAAGATTATTGTAATATTTAAGATAACTTATTTACTTCTTCAGTTTATATTTAATTTTGTAGCTCCTATAAATATTTTTAACCTTAACTGCCCGAAATATGTATTTTTGATACTTTATTACTATCTTATTTCCCTAAAAATTTTAAATAAAATTTCATTATTTTATTATAATAAAATTATTTTCATTTATAACCAATAAATAAATTATATAAATAATATATTTTAATTGTTTTTTAATAAATATTTTAATATAATGATATGTAAATTAAAATATAAATTAACTTTCAGATGAATTATGCTTGTATTTTAATTGCTATTTCATTCCTATTTTTTTTTACAACTTTTCTGAACTGGTTGATTTTTTAATCAGTTATTTTCCTTTGTAATCTATAACCTTCATATTTTTATTTAAATTTTTCTATTTAGTTAAAAAATTTCTTATTAATTTTTCATTTGTTTAAAAATTAATTTTTTTAAATACTTACTATTTGTTTTTGGTGGTGCTATATATGAGCCCTCTCTTATATTTAATTTTTTATATCCTCAAAAAATTGTCTTTGTTTTTATTTTCAATATAAAAATGAATTCGATTTTATTTATTATTCTAAAAGTGTTTAATTATTTTAATTATTTTAATATTAGAATTTTATTTCGTAAAAACGTAATTCATATACAATGTAAACATAAAATTAATATATATAAAAATATTCATATAAAAAATATTTTAAAGTTTTATTTATTAATATATATTCAAAAAATTTATAAATTTTTAAATCACTATTCTTCGACTTCTGTCTCACAAATTATTTGTTCATATTACTTATCAATTTAAGATATACTTTTTCTCTATAATTTTATTAATAAAATTAAATTTTTATTTGTTTACTTTAAAGTTTTAATAAAAATAATTAATAAATTACATTTTTATCCAAATCTTATTCTGACTTTTATAATCCTTAATTTATTCTCTCGTAATTTTTTTTTAATCTATATAAAGATTCTTTATGCAAATCTCTCGATCTTAAAACCTCATCTTTCACTTCGTCAATCATTGCTTTCAATTTTATTTCTTTCTAATCTTTTTCATCAAATTTATTGTCTAAAAAAGTATATAAAAAAATTAAAAATTTAAATTTTAAAATTAAAAAATAAAAAATAAAATACTCAAAAGTTGAGTAAAAAATTAATCTAAAGGCATTAGATAATCTTATACTTTTTAAACAGTAATTTCTAGCAATTTATTTTTTGTAACTAATTCTTTGGAAAGTAATTATTCTTATTTTATTAATAAAAATATATCTTCCATGTTCCTTTTTAACTCCATATTCTTATTTTGTAGTTCTTATAAATTTTATTTTTATTATTCTTCATTTTTCTTTTATTCTTCTTGTTCTTTTTTCTATTCCTGATCAAATAATTCTTTCTCTTCCTTTTATTTTATTCTATTTTTATATGAGATAAAAAATAATAATAATCAATATAATATAATATATTTTAAAAATAAATATTCAGTATTTATAAAATTTTCATAAATAACTATAAATATTGAAAATATTTTCAAAATTTAAAAACATTTATATAAATGAAATAATCAAAAATAAAATAATTTACAATTTCTATCTTTCCTATGATATCAAATCATTCAACTCATTAATCTATTATTTATTTTCAAATATCATTAAACCAGCTTTTTCTTAAGCCACCAAATCAATTTCGGATGGCTCTTATAATTATTCCCACTCTTAAACCTAATCAGCATCAGTTTCGTATAATATGCACAATTCCATAGAACAAAAAGTAAAATCTAAACCCCCCAAAATTACCATTTATCTTTCATTATTATCATTTTCAATTAAACAACTAGAATGGTGATATCTTGGTCCCGCCTTCATTCCAGCCTAAAATGGAGACGACCAATAAAAATCATCTTATTTTTATTTTATAAAAAAAAAAATTATTTAAAATTAAAAAAAACTAAAAAAAATTACTTAAAGTCAAAATATTCACTTCATTGGTCGCCCTCGAAGTTTCATTATCTAGCCCTCCAAAAAACTAATAAATTTAATTTATTCTATAAATTTATACAAATATCCTATATTTTTAATTACATTTATTAGTTTTACCAATTTTTTTTATAAATTTTTATGATTAAAACCATTTCTTTATTATTTATTTTTTATAATTTATTTATTTAATTAAATATTAATCAATTATTATTTTACAATAACTCTTCTATTAGTATACAAACCAGCAGTCAAAAACGACCTAGAAGGAGGAGGCTAACCTATACACTCAACAACAGCCCATTCCCAGTTATCATAACTCAAACAGTATAAAATATTAGTTTCTTCATCTTTTTCTTAGCATTGTCCCCCAAAAATAAATAATTTTTTATCTACGCTAAAAGAGCACATTCCTCTTCTTGGACTCGGTTTTTGCCCATATGTTTATAATTCTATGCATTATGCCCCTGAAACGTCAGTTAAATTACTTCTATTGTCTATTTTTGAATAATCAAAAATCCAAATGTCATTTAATAATTAATTTTCTGGCAAACAAACTCCACCAAAAATAATTCTGTCTAATTGTCCAGGCTCTTAAAATTATTTAAAAAAAAAATTATAACACTTATTTATATTTATTAAAAATATAATTAGATTTTTTTTTTTTAATTTTACAAGTTTCCGCAAAAATATGCTAGTGTCTCGATGGTGGAATCTAAAAAAAATTTAATATATTTTTAATAAAATTAAATTAAAAAAATATTTATTTTTAACCTCTTATATAAAAAGCTTCTTCCAAGTCCAATTATTGACATTGATAAAATAAAAATCACCCATCGACCTTCCTTTTTCACCTTGCCCGCCATATAAATACATACATTAAGTATTTTCTTTAAATAATTAAATAAAAAATTACTTTAAAAACTGTTCAAAAAGAAAAATTTCTTAATATATAATGTTTATTTTATATTTTTACCATTATAAAATGTTGTATGATAACATCTAGCAGACGGAATTCTTCCCTAAGTTTGTTAATTCTTCCACATATTCTACCCTTTAAAAACACAAAATCAATTTTATTTAAATAATCATTTTATAAGTTTAATACAGTTCTAAGAATTTTAATTTTAAACATTTTATAAAGAATGATGATTTTATTATATAAACTTCATAATAATTTTTAATTTACTCATATCATATATTAATAACTCATTTAATCTAGTTCCAGATAATCCACCAAATAAAACTATTAATTCTTTATCTGAAATATAAGTAATGGAATGACCTTCTCTTGATTTTGGGTATACTGATCCTTAATTAAAAAATTTATGATTACTTTATTTTATTATTAATGCTAATATTTTATCTCTATTTTCAAATTATACCGTTATGAGCTTTTTCTTTAATCCACTTAAAACTTTTCATTTTCGATTATTTTTAATTCTAATATTTATTTTTTGATTTTTTAATTTAAAAAATTTAATCTAAAAGCGATAAAAAATAAAAACTTATTATAATTAATTATTTCTATAGTATTTATTCCTAATATTCATATATATCTTATAAAATTAAATATAATATAAATGTTATAATCTAGATAAATATATTTTATTCATATCAATTTAATATCTATATTAATTAAAATTATTCATTAAATGATATTTATATTTAAGTAAACATAATTTAGTTATACTATTTTTATTTCGAGAATGCTAAATATACTATTAAAAAATATTATATTTTCAAATATTTTATTTAATTACAATAATATTTGCTCACTTATAAAGTCTTATTATTATATTATAATTTTTGTATATCTATGAAATATTCAAATTTTATTAATAAATTAAAATCAATAAAAATAAAATAAATTTTTTCAACCCTAAACAGATTTTAGGCTTTCTAAAACCAATAAACAGTAAAAATATATCTAAATTCAAAACTAACATAACTTAAAAATAATATATAATTATTTATATTTAAATTAAACAAAAAAAAATGCATTAAAACTAAGAATCCAAAGTACAATAGTTAAAAATAATTTCTTAAACCCATGTTAATGAATATGTAGCGGCCTGTAATGCGTATTTTCACAATAATGAAATCATTGAATTATATGCCACAAGTGAGGAAATTCATTTATTAATTTTAGTTTGTGAAAAGCTAAAAAATATTGGAATGGCTGATTACTATAAATTAAATACAAACTCTTAGCCAATTAAAATCACAAATAGTGACAATTAACATTAAAAAAATAAAAATACCACTCTAATTACTTCTCAAATGAAAAGGCTTAAACATTTTAACGAAAAATATATTGAACATTTTGAAGAATAATAAAAATTATAAGCCCAAATAAACTAATAGCATCACCACCATTGATTCATTCAACTTTTAACAATTTATAAAAACGATTAAAAATATGATAACAAAATATTATATTTATAAATTATTTTTAAAGTTTACAAATTTATTTATAATTTTATATAATGAAAAAAAATTATAATTTAGCAATAATATTTTTGTTAAGTTTAGTATTTAATTCATTTTACCAGTAATTTACTATATATAAATATATTATAAAAATACATCAACTTATTCATTAATTTCACTCAAAAATAAAAGTAAACATATTTCAAACTTTTTCTTTTATATTAAAACCTATTACAATGAAATCTATTTTTACTATAAATTAATCTAATAATTTATTAAATTTATAATTTTTCTCAAAACATATTAAATAAAAACAAAAAAAATATTACATTTTATTTTCCATAAAAAACATAAAACCCACACTCTAAAACCCATTCATCATTAATATACAAAAAAAAAATCACAAAAATTTAAAAAATGAAAAAACAAATGTTCCACCAAATATCAGAACTAATACCCGAATTCCCTTTACAAGAAGAAAAAACCCCCAAAAACCAATTCTTCTTAATAAAAGACACCATTCAAAATGAAGCAAACTTTATAATCTCAAGTTTACTCAACTTTTTCATAAAAAAAATCAACCTATAATAATTAGAAAGTGATACCAATAAAGAAAACCAAATATTATTTATAGGTGCCCATTAAAATTATGCACATTATTTGGCCACCTCTAAAAAAATGGGCTGCTCTTTAGAAGGATACATAACAAAAAAATAATTATAATATATCGATTTAATGTCAGAAGCTAACGACTGGATACCATAAGACCTTCCTTATACTGAAAAAACCTCAGTTAATTTTGTATAACCCCCTTAAATGGTCAAAAAACTCACTTTTTCAGAATAAAATCAAGAAAAAACTATGTAATCATTATTAAATATAGTAAAAGATGCAATTAAGGTAAAAAATTTATACTTATTTTTATATTTTCTCAAAAATTTTTAATATTGCTGTTTTAAAAAATTATTATTTTACGATTCTTATTAATATATTATTAAAAATAATGCCACTTACATAATATAATATAATATTTTTATTCCTATTTTTAATTTTAATTTAATTTTAATTTTTTTAGGACGGAAAAAAATAAATAATCATAGATAATTTGACTTCTATTTATAATTGTTTAGATAATAAAGAAATAGTATTTTAATTTTATTCAGAATTACATTAAATCATTAAATAATAACCTGATGTAAATTTGTACATGTTAACAACTTGTTTACCAGATTTAAAGTAACTTAAAATAATTTCCTTAATTGAAAGATATGCAGATATAATTATGGAATTTTAATAAAATCCCTCAGGTTATCAACAAGATGTAGCTGGATAATTAATTATAAAATTTTCTAATGAAAAATTCTTTAAATTTATAGTTTAATTAACAGAAAATTCTGTCACTATTTCAAGAAGTTATTAAGCTTGAAAAATTTATTGATATATTTTAAATTTACCCCAAATAAATTTTTATTATTGTTTACCTTAAATTTTATATATTTAATAAAATTTTAAATTTTATATAAGTTCTAATTAAATAGATAAAATATAACATTTTTAATTAAATTAAAATTTATCGGTAATATTAAAAATAGTTGAAGTAATATCCCTTTAATATTAATTTAAGGTTCTTACCTTAAAATATTTATTAGTTTAAATTGATACAATTCTAATTAATCTTATCTATTTAAATATTAAATAAAAATAAATTTAAATAAAATTAAAATAAATGAAGACCCTACATTTAATATTTGAAACAAAAAAAATAGTGTTTAATTAAAATATATAACTACAATCTATAAATGAACTTAAAAATTTAACAGATTCATATAATAAATTAGAATATATTGAAATTATTTAGTAAATTTTATTAATTATATAGATTTGAGATAATTTAGTATAAACATTATTTATTATTAATTTTAGTAATAAAGAATAAATTTAAGAAGATCATTTCGAACTGACAAACCAAATATTAATTTAAAATTGCAAAACCTTGAAAGAAATCGGAATTTTTTATAATAAGTAAATACTTTAATGTTTTTATATAAATATAATTAACTCATAAGTTAACATTTTTATTTTAAAATATAATTGAAGAAAATATAAATAAAACAAATTATATAAATATAATATTTTAATTTAATTTATATTTATTTTTATTTTTATATAAAGTAATAAAAATTTATCTGACTACTTCATACATAGTTATATTAATACTATAGTAAAATGCAACTAATTAGAAAAATTAATAATTGTTATGCCCCATAGACATAAAAAATAGTTTACAATTAAAAGTCTTTTACATTTTGATTTATTATTTTAAAATCTGAAACAATTAAAAAATTTAACCATTCAACTAGATTTGTAAAATTTAAACATTATAATTAATTAAAATAATAATAATTTTATCATTATATTTATTATTTAATTTATTATTTTTATCTAAAAATATTATTTATAATTTTTTAATTAATTAGTTGGGCAGAAAGTTTATTCGAGATAAATGAGGATTATGTCTAATAAGCCTTTAAAAATCTGATAAAATTATAAAAATTAGAGTATATATCTTTAAATTTCAACGGATGGTCTCATCCTAATATAACAAGCAAGTTTATTATAATCATATGCGAATTATTAAAATAAATGCAAAAAATAAATACTATGATATTAAACTTTTCAAAGTAATGATATATTATAAACAAATTATATATTTTCATCTATAAAATAAAAAAAAACATAAATTTTATTTATATATCTGATATAATTTTTTTTTGAAATCATTTTAAAGTATGCATGATATGAAAAATATTACAGAAGTAAATGAAGATAGTGGAATTTTATCCTTAGGAAATATGTTAGTACTTAAAAAGCAATAATTAGAATATGTTTACATTGGCCTAAATGATTATTAAAGAGAGATAATAACAGATGTAAAATATAATAATTTATTAGAAAATATTGGCTATCTATCTAATTTAAAAAGTCTTTACCTTAATCTATCTAAGTAATATAAATTTATATTTTAAATAAAAAAATTAATTATACTGAAATAAAATTTTAATATTTAAAGTAATTATGAAAAATTAAAACAATTAAATTAATCTAATTTGGAATCGGTGGTAATTTAAGTTTAAAAATTAAAAAAACTGGAAAATCTTAGAATTTATATTGATGGGTAATTTAATAATTTTTTAATTTTATAAATATTATTTTTATTTATAAATAATAAAAATATTTTATCTAAATTTTTAGCTGGATATTGAGTATAAAAAATTTAGAAAAGTTCATTGTAAAATGTTACTAATTATTTTCAACGAATCTGTTAAATTTGAAAACCTTAATTCTTAATGAAAGTATTTATTAAGATGAAGATATTAAAAAATTTTAATTAAACTCAATTAATTATATAAAATAAGTAAATGAACTTTACTCTTATAAAAATAATGATTTATATTTTTGCAAACAAATTCTAAAATAAAAGAAATATAATGAGATATTTAGAAAAGATTTACTTTATCAAATTGTATATGAATGTATAGCTGCAAATAAATGACTAATTTTAAAATTTCTCGATTGATTTGAATATTATAATTAAAAACTATAAAAAAATTAAATACATCTATTTATCTTAATAAATATTAGAATTATTTTACTAATTATTAAATACCACCTAATTTGATTATTTTTAAAATAATTATATTTAAATTTATGCTATGCTATGTTTTAAAATTTTATAATTTTATTGAACTTATTATTTAAAAAATATGAAATAAAAGTAAATAAAATTAAATTATCACAAGCCCGGAAAACAATAGTAATAAAAAAAAATAATTATTAAAAATTAGCATAAAATTTGCAGCTTTAATGCCTTTTAATCTTTATTTATGTGCAGAAAAATCATAAACTATCTAAAATTTATTAAAAAATTTTAAAACAAAGAAAAAAAAATAGGATTTATTAAACCAATTAAAGTAAATCAAAAATAAATAAAAAAAAAATTAATCAAAAACAAAACAAAAAATAAAATTTAAAATAAATATTTTTTCAACAAACTTAAAATTAAAAATGGGCAAAAAATCAGTTTCTAAAAAGTCAACTTTTGAAGATGTTGTCTTTTACAATTTTTTTAAACCAATTTACGAAAATAAAAATTTTGATGTGTTTAAAGACACCGTCGATTCTGAATAAGAAGGCTGTGAGGATTATTATGAAAAAATCAAAAATCCCATGTATTTAGATTTAATTTTGGTAATTATTCTGATTTTAAAATGAAAATAAACATAAAAAATATTTAAATAAAATAAATAACAATCTAACTAATAAATTTCAAGGCAATAAATATATTATTATATAATATACACCTAAATAATTTTTTTATTTTACTCTATTAATAGTATAAATTTCATGAATAAAGTTATCTTTACTTACGACAAATTAAAAGAGATTTAGATCTAATTTACTAAAATTGTATAGAATTTAACGGAATTGAAAATGAATATATAGTTCCAATAGCTGAATAATATAAATAATATGTAGAATAATAATACAAAAAAGTTTAAAACCTAATAAACGAAAATTTAGGTAATAAATTGCTATATATATGTTTTTTCTAATTTATTTTAAATTTATGCTTGATTATTTTTCATTTTAAATTAATAAATAATATATATAAATATACTATAATATAAAGTAAAAATAAATTATAGCATAATTACTATTTATATTCAAATTTATAAGTTTGGAATTTTAGGAAATATAAAATTAATAAGTAGGTTATATATTAATTTATGAATATATTATTTAAACTGTAAAAATAAATTAATAATTTGCATATTTTTCAGACTGGAGTATAGAAGATGAATTATTAATAGACCCCAGAAGAATAGATATTGGAAAACCAATTTTAGATGAAGATGAGCTAAGAAGGTGTAAAATTCTTCGAAAAAGTAAAAATTCATTTAAAGATAACTAATAAATGATAAAATCATAGGATTAAAGCTTAGAATAAATAAATTAAAAATAAAATAAGAGAAGAACAACAAAAAGAAGGTAAAAATAAATAAAACACTAATATTTATAAAAATAAACATTTAAGTATATATTAAATAATAAAAACATTATAAAATTATATAAATTAACCTAAACAAATAAATAAAAGCACAAATAAACAAAATCATAACGACTCTAAATAAGAAATTATTGAAGAGAGTAAACAATAAGACACCTTATAATAATCTGGTAAAACCAAACATAAATCTAGCAAAAATCATCATAAAAAATACAATAATAAATACGGATTAAGTCAAGATTCGCACGATATAGGTGAAGAAACTTATAGTACTAACAACAGTAAAAAAAACAACACATATTCTCAAAAACAAAGTCAATAATCACATATTAAAAGTCAAGAAAATTCTAAAAAAAATTCTGAAGCAGATTAAAAGTTCGTAACAAAAAATTTATAATAATAATAAGAAGAAGAATAAGAAGAAGAAGAATTTTTAAATTATGATTTAGAAGAAATGATTTATAATCATTTATTAAAACCGATATGGAATAAAAAAAAATTCACTATCTTTTAAGAACCCGTTAAAACTGACAGCCCTGAAACGGAAAATTATTACGACTTAATTAAAAATCCCATGTGTTTAGAACAAATTTATGTAAAAATTAAAAAATCATATAATATTATATTATTATTTTTAAACATATAATATTTTTTATTTTTATCTAAAAATATTGAAAATCAAAATCACTTACTTTAAAAAATAATATTGTATAATATATTTTGAAAGTTTAAATAAAAATGTATAGTTATTTGTATATGGGTTTAAAATATTCAAACTCAAATTGTTTATTTTTTATAATTAAAAGGATAAATTAGATAAAGGGGAATACAAGAAATTAGAATAAATTATATAAGATCTATATATAATAGCGAATAATTGCACTGAATTTAATGGCCCAGAAAATGAGTATACCGCGCCTTTAGTATAAGAATTCGTAAATTCAGTTGAAAAAACTTTAGAAAAAGTAAAAAGAATGTGTGATAAAAGGGGTAAAAATTAAATATAATATATAATAATTGTAGATATAAATATATTTATTTTTTAAAAAATATACAGATATTGATATTTAAGGAGATTTAAAAGCTTTTAATGAATTCACACTTCTCACAGAAGAAGAAAAATAAAAGATACTAGAGGAAGAAGAAAAAATAAAAGAAGAAGAAAAATAAAAAGAACTTTAAAAATTAAATTAATAAATATAAAACAATGTTTCAAATGGAAATATTATACATTCAAGTTCATTTGAAATGGGTTCCGAAGAGTTTAACAGCAGAAGAATGACTAGAAAAGGATCAAGAAAAGACTCATAAGTTAATTTATAATAGTAAAATTCTAATTCCCATTTAAATATTTCCAACCATGAAAAATAAAAACAAAGTGATAAAAAAAGAAGGAATCCATATAAAAATGAAGATTTATAATAAAATTAATTGGAAATGGAAAAAAATATTCCCGAAAAAAAAATAAGAATACATGAAACTTATAGTGAAGTTGATATAGAAGATTATTCTGAAGTCATAGATAGCATGTTTTTGGAAGAAGAAGAATACGAAGAAGAATAAGAAGAATAAGAAAATGAAGTTTAATATCAAGAAAAAAATAATAGTAAAAATTAAAATTAATAATAAGAATTAGAATTAGAAAATTAAGGAAGTGAAAATTAAGCAAATTAATTTAATTAAATAGAAAAGCAAAATAAAGATAATATTGAAAATGAAAACTGCTAAACAAATAAAGATATATTGAATATAAAAGAAGATTATACAGACGAAAAAGAAAAAAAGGAAATAAATAATAATTCTTATTAAAATCTAGAGAAAAATGAAAAATAAGTATTAATTGAACAAAATATTGATTAAAATCATAGTTAAAATGATTAAGAAATTTAGAAAATAAATCAATAAATGTAATAAAATAATGATATGTAAATATAAAAGTAATAAGATAATGATTAAGAAAATAAAAGCGAAAATTAAAGTTTGTAAAGCACAAAAGAATAGGAAGTAAATGGTTAATTTTAATAAGAATTAATGTAGTTATAATGATTAATGTATGTAAATTAAAACATTTATAAAATAGTAATTAATATCAAAATAATTTATTAATGTTTTTAAAGTATATATAACATAAGGTATAAATATTTTTATATAAAATTATAAATTTTAAAGCAAATAATTATAAAAAAAATATATACTATTAGTCAAGCCAATTTATATTTATATTTAATCATATATTTTATATTTTTCATAACTCAATTTATAACTTTTATTTCTGTTTATCTTACTCTGATTTTAATTCATATTTTTTATTTTACTCAATACCATAATCTAAACTAGAAAACTCAACTACCTAAAATTAATAAACAAATCCTGCCTATTATGTTTAATATTCTTTGTCGTAATAACCAGTTCCACACATAATATTGCTAGCCCATCCCAAGTCCAAATAACTAACATAACTGTAAAATAAATATTTATAAAACTTAAAAAATTAAGCCTCCAAAATTATAATAAACAATTCATTTTTTTTAAAAATATACACACAATCTTTATATCAAAAATATTTAAATTTATATTATAATATAAAATTTACTCATGTCCTACAAAGGCTCTCAAATATCCGTCAAATTATTTTAAAATTATAGTAGGATTAATTCCATTATTATATTTACCAACCAAAATTTCCTCATCACAACCTGTAATAATATTTCCGTTTTTAATTCTATCATTAAACGAGTCAAATTAACCATACATATATGAAAGCATATATTCTACATTTACTAAATTCAATAATTATTCTTATTCATATATATTACACTTATTCCATCCATTATTATTCATAGTTGACCCTACCTAACAAGTTGAATTTCCATACGTCTAATAATTAAATTAAAGATTAAAATAAATGATTACTATATAAACATATTAATACCAATAAAATATTTTCTCAAAATCATTTTTAATTAGTTATTTTTGAATTATAACTTTTATTAATTTTAACGTAACAAATTTTTTATTTAAAAAAATTATTTACCAAAGTAATATAATTTTTATTTTTATATTAATAAATATTTCCTCTAGGTCTGGCCCCATATCCTATTTAATTAGGGCCACTTATTATAATTTCTCCATCATAAGGGATATCAAAGCTTATAGCATACATTTTTTAAATATAAGTATTTTTTACAAATTATTAATCATTATAAGTAAATAGGCCTTATATTTTTTGTTAATCATTTAAACTTTTGAAAATTAACTCTGTATCTAAAATATTCTCAAAGTCATAAAAATCTTTGTTACCTAGATTTATTTCTTTTACTATCTTACCTTAATTTTAAAAATCAATAATTTATAAGTACAAATCATTTTTATCATTTTTAACTATTTATGCAATAAAAATATCTTGGCTAGCTTAATCTTTTCTTTTCTTAAAATATATAAATTTTTATAATAAATTATCGTTTTTATAAATTAATTAATATTTATTTTAGAATTGTTTACTATAGATATTAAATCTGCAACTATAAAATTAGAATCTTTTTGGTAATTATATATTCTGTTATAGATGAAATTCTTGTATACATTTAAATACCCATTGAATTCTAACAAAATATAATTGTTGTCAATTTTGATTCTTTCAATTTTATCGCCAAACTATAATTCTTATATAATTTTAAAAGAATAGTCTTAATTAATCTTCATCATAATTAAGTTGTTTGCTTCTATAATAATTATAAAAATAATTAATTATCCATTATATTAATTTATTAAGAAAATAAATTAATTTTACTAGTTTTTCCCTAAGAATCTAATTTTTGATATGCCATATAAAATATCTCTCCATCTTCTTAATAGGCTAATACCGTTTCTTTAATATCTTTAAATAGTGTCTAATATATAAAATAAAATAAAATATAATATAATTTAAGTTTTCTTTAATATAAAATATTTTAATAAATAATATATTATATCTTACCTTTTATCCATATTTATCCTCGTTATATAAAGTTTTATTATTAAGCTAAATATAAACATTTTACATTTCAGGCTATTAATTACACGCTGTTGATAAAGGATTTTTTAATCTATCATAATTTTTAGGTTTTTTACAATTCTTACTATACCAATATTAATAAACATATTAAGTAGAATATTCGAATGATGGCTCCCAGAAAATAACTGGGTGATCAAATTCGCTAAACCAACCTATTGTGTATTATATTTTTTTTAAAAAAATAATTATTAAAATTATAAAAATTTGTTAATAAAAAAGGCTATTTAATTATTTTCAAAATTTAAATATTTTATTAAAAATCTTTAAAAAGTTATAATTAATATCGCTAATATACCATTAACCCCATTTTCACATGCATCGGCCAAATCAGTCAAAGGCACATTTAATATTTAAATTAAACTTTAATCTTTATTTTAAGGGTTTATAACATCATAAAAATTTGTTGGAACTCTGCTATAAGAGGCTGAATAAGCCAAGACAGGTTAATTTGCTATGAATTTTTATTTTTAGTTGCATTATTATTCTTCACAAATTTATTAATATTAATTAATTATTCCAGAGCTCCATTACTTTTTATAAATATAATTAATTAGAAATCTGTTATTAATTTCAATTAAAACTATATTAATTGTTCATTATTTTACCATTTTAATATTCAAATTTAAATCATTGATAGCTTTTAAAACACTGTATAAAAATTCCTCTAAAATTGGATTAAATGCTTCACCATTTTGGATGTCAAATTACCAAATTATAGCTTATTAATATCTTTCTATTTTAGTATCTTTGTCAAATAGGTATCTATTTTTTTCTTAGCTTATAAAATCCACAAAATCATAAGTGTTATTAAATGGCGAAAAAAAATAGGGTGTTGCTGAAGTATCCCCCCTCATTGCATAACAACAAGTCTGTTTTTTTAATTAAAAAAATTTATATTATAAAAATTCACTTAAAATTAAAAAACTGTATTTAAAATTTTAAAAGATTATAATTTCATTGTTAATAACTTATAATTATTTAATAATACTTTTAAGCCATTAAATAAATATCTTTTTAAATCTCAAAAAATTAATTCTTTTTCGATTTATAATACTTAATAATTTTAAATAATTAACATAATAATAAAATATAACACAATTATATTACCTCTATAATTATATCATTATCATAAAAACCACATGTATTTAAATTTTCATTCCAATTCGAATATTTAACACAACTTTCTTTATCAGCCAAAGATATATCGCTTTTAAAAAATCTTACACCTAATTTTAAATATTTACATAAAAATTTAACTTTTTTTCGAAATTAGTATAAATAATATTTTTATTAAAAAATTTTTTCTTACCTTTAATTAACTGTTACTTTATAAGACCTAAGTCATTAAATGAGTGACTTTGATATGGTACTGTATATTTTTGTGTAAAAACCTATTGAATAACAATAAATAAAACCAATAGCTAAATCATATGCTATATAATTCTAAATTATAATTTTTAATTTTTTTTTTAATTTTTTTTTGTTGTTGTTTATCTTTTAATTTTCTAATTAGTCAAATTCAATTTTTTAATAATTCTCAATACTTATAAAATTTAATGTTATTTAAATATGAATGTGAACTTTGATTAAATAATATTTATTTTTTAATGCAGATAATTCTTAATTCTATTCTATCAATACAAAAATAGCTTTAATTCTTTTAATTTAATAATAATGACTATAATATAAACAAAAAAAATCGAAACCTAATAAAATACAATTGTTATAATTAATTCTCTTTATTTTTTTTTAATTTCAATTAAAATAAATAATTAAAACATAAAACAAAAAACTATTTTGTAAAACAGACAAACAAAATTCAACAAAAACAAATATCCAAACCATTTCAATAACCATAAAATTATATAATTAAAACAAAATCAAATGGAATTCGAACCTAACTACAGATAATAAAATAGCATAAGAAATTTAACAGAACAAGAATTCGAAGAAATTCTACAAACCACCATGGAGACAGAAGCCCATGTAATTCCCCAAGATCTCACCGAATAATAAAAACAACAAATATATATGTAATATCTAGAAAAACAAAAACAATAATAAAACCAAAACAATGATAAAGATAACAATAATAATAATAACATAAATAATAATAATAATTAAAAACCTAAAAAAAAAATATTAAGTTTATAAGATATTCCAGAATAAGAACGAATGTTTATGATAGTCGACAAAGATTCTGGACATGTTATTGATTATAGAGACGAATAAGTAGTGGCTTAATTGGTAGAAGAAAATACTTAATTCACTTAGCCTTCTACTTAAGTTTGGAACTAATTTTGGTAAATAAAATATGTATAAATTTAACATGAAAATTAAAAAAAATTTAAATTCTTAAACTTGTTTTTTAAAAATGCAAATGAAATTTTTTTATCTAAAAATGATTTAGATGTAGAAATTGAAATATAATTGGTTTTATAACATTATTTAATCAAAAATATATCCCTATAATTCAAAAATTATATTCTTTTTTTATATCATATTTTATTTAAAAAATAAGGAAAAATGTAAGAAAAATTAATGAATTATTGTTAGATGAGGCAGAAAGAGGAAATATAGAAGGTGTGAAAAAATGTTTATCATAAGATTAAGTTTTTCCTGTAGATATTAATTATAAGTAATTTAACAATAGAGAAAAATAATTTAATTTTTTTTATTTTATATATTTAAAATTTCAATAAAATTACAGGGGTTTGGATGATTGGACACCTTTACATAACGCAGTTTTCAATTAACACTTGGAAGTTATAAAATATTTAATATAATAAGGAGCAAATGTAGAATCTGCAACTAGTTTTTAAAGAAGAGCTATTCATATAGCGGCTATTTCAGGTAAAAAAATAATTAATTATAAATTAATTATTAAAAAAATAATAATTCTTTTTAAAATTTTTAATTTTTTATAATATATAAATTTAAGGAAGTGTTGATATTGGGTAAATATTAATTGATAATAAAGCTGATATTAATGTTCAAGATTTAGAATTAGAAACCCCTTTACATTTTGCAGTAGAAAAAAACTAAGATAAATTCGTCGAACTTCTACTCAAATGTGGAGCCAAAACTGATATAAAAAATTAAAAATAGGTATATTATTTATTTTTTTATATTAATTTAATAAATCAAAAAAATATTTGATAAGTAATTTTTTTCATCTAGAAATATCCATTAGATGTAGTTAAAACCCATAATATGTGGAATGTATTTGCAAGATTAAATAAATTAGAACATAAATAAGAAAAATATAACAAATTCATGAATCCAAATTTTGGAACTGATGAAAATGAAGCTCTTCACGATTTTGAAACCCCAGGAGTAAATAAATAAAAAATAAATATTTATATATATTTATAACAAACCAAATTTAAAAATAACATTAATTATTTACATTTTTAAAATTTAATATAATATTTTTATTTAAGGATGGAAAAGTTGGACCAAAAGATTTTAAATATTATAAAAAATTAGGCAGTGGAGCTTTTGGGGAAGTCTATTTAGTAAGATATAAACTAAATAATAAAGTTTATGCAATGAAAATATTGAAAAAAGAAAGAATAATTAAAGATAAAATTTAAAGATATACAATAACTGAAAAAGAAGTTTTGGCCCAAATGAATCACCCATTTATAACAAGACTTTATTACTCATTTTAAGATGATCTACATTTATATTTAATTTTAGAATATTGTAATCAATTAATAATTTTAGTCCAAAAAATTTAAATAATAACAAAAAAAAAAATTCTATAAATTTAAAATTATTATAAAATTTGTATAAATACAATTAACTTTATATATAAAAAATATTTTATTTAATTTTAAATACTTATTTTTATGTATAGGCCCCGGGGGAGATTTAAATTAATTGTTAAAAAAATATAGAAAATTAAACGAGAATGTGGCAAAAATTTATATAGCAGAAATTTTATTAGCATTAGAAGCTTTACATAGAGACATGATTGTATATAGAGATTTAAAACCTGATAATGTTATTTTAGACGAAAAAGGGCATGCAAAATTAACTGATTTCGGATTGGCTAAAAAAAATGTTACTGATAAAACTCACAGCTTTTTAGGAACACCAGCATATTTCGCACCAGAAATTGTTAAAAAATCTGGACATAATAGGTAAAAAATTAAATCAAATTAAATCAAATAATTTACTAATTATTTTTTAATATTACTAAAAATTATAATTAAATAACTTTTTTTTAGAATTAATTATTATTTTTTAATTATGTCTTTATATTATTTAATAAAACATTTTAATTTGTATTAATTTTTATTAATTCATATCAATTATATAATATTTAAAGGGTTTTGGATTGGTATAATTTAGGAGTACTTTTGTATGAATTATTAGTAGGAATGCCCCCATTTTACGCAATGGATAGATAATAATTATATGAAAATATTAAAAGAGCTCCTTTAAAAATTCCTAAATCAATGAGTCCACAAGCAAAAGATATAATTTTAAAAGTAAAAAATAAAATTTTTAAATAAAATTAATTTTATACTAAATATTAAAAATTTTCATAAAAGCTTCTAAATAGAAATCCTAATTAAAGATTAGGAGCAAAAAGAGATGGAGAAGAAATCAGATAGCATCCATTTTTTGAAGGAATAGATTGGGATGACGTGATGGATGGGTAAGCTAACATATATTTATAACTTATAAATTATTAATTTATTGTATAAATATATGAAAATATAAAAAAATTTAATATTATTATAATTTAAAAAATTATTATAATTCTAGAAAACTAATGCCTCCCTAACCTTAAATTAAAGAAATTCCTGAAAAAGAAATGAAAGCACCCTTCATTTCTTAAGACACAAATTTAAATAAATTTAAAGAATGGACAGAAATTATTTAAGAATGAAAATGAAAATATAAAAAAAGGCTTCAAATATTATTAAATTTTATATTAATTAAGATTATATATGAAAAATATTATATAAATATTTTTATACCCTAAAATTAAACTCATGTATTTAATGATAAGAATATTATTTATTATAGTATTTTATTATGTATTTTATATAAAATGTATTGGAACTGTTAAAATTATAATAGTGTAGTATAATTATAATACAATTTAATTTTAATCTATAATTCAACTTATTAAATTATATTATAATTTATTTCGTTATATTATATTCTAAATCCTACATTTTTCAAAGGTTATTTATGAATTTTATTATTTTTTTTACTAATTATTATTATTTATATTCATTAAATTTAAACTCTAATTTTAATAACCTTCTCTTTTTTATTTTTATTATTCATATGTTAATCTCAATTTTTCATTTTAAAATTAACATTATTCCTATTATGTATTTTATTAACATTCCAATAATTTTTTTAAATTATTTTTACCTTCTTCACTCAAACTCCCCCTAAATTTTTACAATAATACTTTAGATCTTATATCATATTTTTAATTTTTACCCAATTTTTATTATAAATTCATACTTTATATCTAATTTTTATATATTTAATTTTAATCTATTAATTTTGAATTCTTATTTTTATTCAAATTTTAATTTTTTATCTACTAAAACTAATTTTAATAGTCTTAAAAACTAAGATTTTATTAAGAAAAATCTTTATTTAAATCTACTTACAAATTAAAAGCTTATTTAAAATAATTTAATGCCTGTGACTTGCTTCTTTATTTTTTAACTTAATTATTGGAAAACTATAAGTTTAAATCTATAGTATTATATTTATTTATATTTTAACTATAATTATTTTTACTATCACTTTTATTTTTATATTCTTTTTTATTTTTTGATTTTTTAAGTAAAATTTCAGTGTCCTAATAAGATTATTACAATAAATTTTACTTTATCTAACTTTTTAAACTGAATTATTTGCTTTAATTATTATAATACCCTTATTTCATTTTATTTTTTTATATTTTTTTATTATTAAAAACTATGCATCCTATTTCATTTTTTTAGTTATCAATTATCTTATTAGAATTAAATTTACCATCTTAATTATTTTATAATTTTTATTTATATACGTTTTATTAATTTTCCTATTAAATATTTTATACACCATTCATATTTATCTCATTGAAATCTTCTTTAAAATTTTATTACAGTTGTTAAGATTTATTTATTTAAACAAAATTATATATAGTTTCTTCTTACTCTTATAGTTAATCTTAACTTAATTCAAATTTTGACCCAATTAAACTTATAGAATTAGCCCAATTACTGTTATTTCTTATTTATCCTTATAAACTATAATTTTATCTAAATTTAAATTTTTTTAAATTGTTTTCTCTGATTTTTCTGTCAAAATCTGGTTCAGTTTTAATTTTAATTTAATCTAAATTATAAGCATATTTATTGCCAAAACTTCTTGAATTTTTATTAAATTCCTCCTCTTTGAGTACTTACCTTTAATTTTTATCTATGCTTAATCTCTTCTAAAAATTTTCCTTAAAAATATACTTATTTTTCATTTTTTTTTTTTAAATTCGTTCATTTTCTTCTCTTTTCAACTCCTCTAAAAATTATTTTTACAATTTCTTTTTTTAAATTTAAAATTACTCCATTTGTTACTCCTTAATTCTTTCAATGTAATAATTTCCTGGAACAGCTAAGCTACTTTGTAGCTCTTTTTCCTTAATAACTTTTTAACTGTACTTTAATGCCTAACTAAATTTTGCTCTGTCTATTTTTTCTTCTTATTATCCAAATTTTTCATATTCATTACTTTAAACAAATTAAGAATATTTATTACATATACTTTTTTTTTCTTTTTCTTTTTCATTTTCATTTTTTTCCTCATTTTTTTCATATGCTTTTAAAATACTCGACCATTTTTAAAAGTCTAAATTGTCTTTTGCATGCTTTTTAAAAAACTATTATCCATAGTCCAAATTTTCTTGTTTAATTCTTTAATAATATTCTTCTATATGTGATGTGAAAACTGCATTAAAATTGTCAGAAAAATCAGAAGAAAAAGATTAATTCATTTATATAATATTAATGTCTTCTTAAAAATCTTCATTAATATCAATATTATCACTTTCCTAAATCTAATTTTCTTTAATTTATAAAGTATTTATGCTATTTAGACTAATAAAAGTATTTTAAATTTTTAAAAATTAATTATCTTTTTATAAAATACTTTTTCTTCTGTTATTATTATTTTAATTTTATAATTTATTTTAAAAATTTTCTTAACTTTCTGAAAAACTTCTTAATTTTAACACATTATTTTTATAATCATTTCTTATATAACCCACTTTCTTATTATATGTACTTTTTTGTTAATCTGTAAGTCTTAAAGAATCTAATAATTCTTATGAAATTTCAATTCTTTTATTCTTTCTTAAATAATTCTCTTTAATTATTTGATTCTACAATTGTTTTTTTAAATTATAAATTTTTATTTTATCTAACTAATTTTATTCCTATAGAATTGATATTTGCTATAGTTTATTTAATTTATAAGATTCTCTCGAGTTAAGTGTCTTAGAATTTAAACAATTAAATTCCCTAAATTAAAATAATAATATTATGGATATTAAAATATAAATGTAATATTAATTAAAATAATTTTTGATTTAAGATTTTTTTTAAAACTATTATTTACTATTAAATAGTTCGGTTTTAACTTTTATTAATTGGAGAATTTTCACTTTACACAGGAGATAAAATATCACTACTACACGTAAATTTATCTTATTAAATTTTTAAAGAAGAAAAAGATTATTTTTATTTAAGTTTATTTTAACTATTAAAATCAAAGTAGTGCTATTGTTATTAAATATTATTTTTATTATTATCGTTGTTAATCTGTATATTTTTTAAGTTATTTTCATACAAATTTCCATGTTAAAACGATTAATAATATTATTCAACCTCATTTTAATTTCTTTCATGTTACTTTTGTAATATTTATATTTAATTAATAATATTTTTGACTGAATTTTAAGCCTGCTAAATTTTTATTTCGTGTGGCATGTCTTTTAAATAAGATGGGCTTATATTTATCATCGCTTTATTTTATTTTTGCTCCAAAAATTCCTCAAATCTACTTTAAATTTATAAATTATTTTTAAAATTATTGTCTCTCCATTTTTGCTTATAACTTATATAATCTTTGCTTTATTATTAAGATAATTTAAAATTGTATAAATAAAAACATTATTTTATATGATTTTGATAATATAAACATATTTACAGTAGTTTTTAAGACATTTAAAAATTAACTAAATAATTATTTTCATCTCCAAAAATGGCACTCAGATTTCTTAATAAAATTTCCATATTCAAACTATAAATTACAGCTTATTTACTAGCTATTTTAGCAGAAAATTACCTTAAAACTCTGGAAAATTATGGTAATTATTTTTTATGATTTTTTAAATCTACATTTCTATTATTATTAAAATTTTATAATTCATTCTCTTAAAAATCTACATTCAAAATTTCATCTATCCCAAAAAACTCTTATTCAGGAACATTCGACAAAAATATGTCTGTAACTTTTTATTTTTTTTAATTAACTAATTTTGATAAACTTAAATTTTACTCTAATTATTTATCTTCTGTTAGATTATACTCTTATTAATATTATTTTTATTAACATAATGTAACAATTCCACTTTAAACTAAGTAAATATTTTAAAATATATCCCCTTACTTAAAAACTTTTGAATTTTTATAATACAAATTAATTTTATAAAAAAATGAAAGTCTTAATTTTGTCATTTTAGGTAAAAGGTCAGTAAAATTATTTTATGAATAATATGGACATAATTTTATAACATATTCTTACAAATAAACTTAAAATGAAGAATTTGCTATCTTTAATACTAATGTATTTTCTAAAGCAACTGCTTCACTTATCCTTTACTTATTATAAATAATTTCATTTTCGCCGAAAAAATCATCTTTAACTTTTATCTTAAATTCAATTTTTTTATATAATAAAAAATTATTAATTAGAAAAAATATTAAAAAATTAATTTTATTTACATTTTAACAAGTTTAAAATTAGTATAAAGGATCAGAAACCTTCAATTCCGATTTTAATTAATGTTAAACCCTTCCATCAATAATAATATAAAAGTAATCAGAATTTTCATTCCATTTAAAAATAAAGTCATTCTAATAAAATCTTTATATTTCGCAATATTTTAAAAATTTGACTTAATTTTATTCAGGTAAGTCTTTTTATTATAAAAAAATAAATTTTAAATTTTTTTTTATAAAATATATTTTTTTGATTTTTTTATATTTAAAATCTATCGGCTGAAATACATATTATATTGATATATATATATAAAAAAAATATTACTTATAAATAAACCTTTCAAAAATGGAATAAACTAAGGTAATTTTTATTATAAAATTTGGATCTCGTCTTATTATCTTTTTTCAAACGGTTTCAGCAAAAATTTCATCCATAAAAACTCCTAACATTATTTTTTACTACTTAATAATGCATTTTATTATTTTAAATTTTCCTCTTTTTTTTATTTAATTAAATTATTTTCATATTCACTTTCACTCTCACTTTCATATTTATTACTTTTAATATTATTATCACCAATAAAATCTTCATTTTTTTCATTATTATTACCTAATTTTTAAATATATTCATTTTATTATTTAATATTAAATATCTTTAACTTTATTTATACTTTTAATTTAAATTTAAATTATTAATTTTCTATTAATCATGATCAAATTTGTTTAATTTTTAATTTTATTAAAATTTTATATATTACTTTTTTAAATTTTAATATCTGTATTTTCTTTCTCAGATAAAAATTATGATTTTTTTCTTAATCTAAATTTATTTTCCTCTTAAGAAAACTAAATGTTGTCATTATTATTTTCATTGTCGCTAAATTTTATCATAGAATTAATTTTTTTTACCTTTTTTCTACCACTTCTAATATTATATAAATAATACTAATTTTATAAAAAATATCTATCAAAATAAACAAATATTTATTTTTATATATGATCATGATTATCAAAATTTTCTAAAATTAGCGATTTTTCACATTTTTCACATTTATTTTAATCATCCTTAAATTGTTTTTTTAGTAAAATTTCTTTATTTTTTTATTCAAGGTAAGGAAAGATTTATTTATAAGCATAACATAGTTTTTTTGGATAGGAATCTTACTTTTACATGTATTTTATGTTGTAGTGTAATTTCTTAATAGGGTTTTTTTTAAAGGTTATTCAAACAAATAAATAATATCCTATATAATTGTTTCAGTATAAGTTGTTGATTTTTTATATAATTCTTTTTTTTTTTTTAAATATTTTTTTTTTTTTATAAAATTAATATTTTTAATTTTAATGAAAATTAGAATAAAATTTCCTATAGTTGAAATGATTATTTTTTATGTATAATTAGTAAATAGAATATGAAATATATAGGTTCAATATATATATAACGTTAATCAAAGGCTAGTTTTATCTTATATATTTACATAAAATATAATAAAAAATTTTAATTTAAATACCAAATAAATATTATAAAAATAATATATAATTATTTTCTTTATACATCTTATATATTCTGATAATTAGCAAAAATTTTCAATGATTTGACTTCTTTTTCTAATATTTGATACCTTAAAATAAAATTATATTTTTTATTAATTAAATTATAAAATTTAATAAAATGTATTTTTACTTATTTATTCTTATTCTTTTTCAAACTGTTCCCTATCTCTTTTTTTTTCACTATATTAACACTTTTTATTATTAACATTATAAAAGTTTTCTTTTTTTTCCTATTCTTACGATTTCGAGTAATTATTTAAATATTTCAAAAACCCTTTATTTTTAAATTATTGTTATATTTGTTATTTTTCGATTTAATCGCTAAATATTTCATCTTATTCCACATTCATCTTATTTTGTTTCTAATTTTCCAATTAATTATTGTAAAAATACATTTCTTCTTCATCATTTTAATTCTCTTCATTTTCGTCTATTAATATAATTTCCTCCTCCTATTACCCTTGTTCTTCTTCATTCATTTAACTAATTTTAAAAATAAAAAACTATAAAAATTACTAAAAAATGATATTTATTAATTTACTTTTACTTTTTTTTATTGAACTTATTTTTATTTTATATTTAGATCTCTTGTACAGAATCATCAGATTCATCAGAAATAATTATCTACAAATTTTAACAATTTTACAACTATCTTTTTATATTTTAAGGCTATAAATTTTATTTATTAAAGCTAGATTTTTAAGCTAAGCTAAAAAAATTCCCATTTTTTGAACCTTTAGTCTATTTAAAAGTTTCTAATTCCCCTATGCTAGAATCCTAGCTTTAAAATTAAAATTATTCCTATTTTTAATTCTAATTCTAATTTTAATTTTAAATTTTTCCTTTTTCTTTATTCTTATTAGAAAATCCCAAAAAATTTATATCACTTTTTAAAACTCGATTTTTAATTTAAATCTAATTTTCCAAATTTTAAACCCTAACTTCCTGCTCCCCCTCATCTTCTCCCTCTATATCTTCTATTATATTTACATTTCCACTCTAATTATTTTATTTCAAATTGTAATTTTATCCATTTTAAATATTATTATATTATTTTTAATTCTAATTTTAATCTTAATATTATTTTTAATTTTTAATAAATTAATTTTAAATATTTTGTTATTATTTATCATTCATTTCTTTCTCCGATTTTTTTCTCAACTCTTCTTATTCCAAAATATTTTCTATCTAGTCTAATGATAAGCTGTCCTCTTCACATATAAATTATTGGTTTTATTAAATTATATTTTTTTAAATAAAATTGGATTAATTATTATTATTATTTTATAAATTATTGTTAAACTAATTTATATCTATTTATTATTATTAGTTTTAATTTTATTCTATCTAATTTTAAACTTATATTTTATTTATTTGCGATTTTTATTTTTGGTCTTCAAATTTTTTATTTTAACTCTCTGATATATCAGAAATATCTTCTATTTCCAATTCTATAGGTACTTATTTTCCACTTAATTTTCTCTATTTATCTTCTTCCTATTATTCCTTCAATTTTTCTATCAATGAATTTTTAGGCTTAAAAAAAGTATTTAAAACCGTTTATCCTTACTCTAGCTTTTATTTTTCCTTAAAAATTAATATATATATTAAACATATATTTAAACTTTTAAATTTATATTTAAATTATAAATAAAATTTGTCAATTATTACTTTTTCCATCATTTTTTATTTATGATTAGCCTCCACATTATAAGCGCCCATTTTTCCAGTATGTTCTTCTACATCAAAATATCTTTTATCCTAGTCTAAAATATCGGAAACAACTGAAAATTTGGCTAATAATTTATCGTATAATTTCTCATCTATTGTATTTTCTCCAATTAAATAATGACAGTTAACACAATTAATTTATCCAATTCTATGAGCTCTGTCTTCAGCTTATTACATTACAGCAGGAGTCCAGTGCATCTTAAAAAAATATTAAAAAATAATATTTTGTAAAAAATTGAAAATAAATTAAAAATTTTTACTTCAGCAAACAATATATTTGATGTAGCAGTTAAAGTCAAACCTGTACCAGCTGCAGTAATAGACAGTATAGCCACCTATAAATATAAAAATAAATACAAATATAAAAATAAATATAAAAGTAAATATAAATATAAAAATAAAAATAAATATAAAAATAAATATAAATATAAAAATAATTATAAATATAAATATAAAAATAAATATAAAAATAAATATAAAAATAAATATAAATATAAAAATAAATATAAAAATAAATATAAATTTATATCAAATTAATATATATCTTATAAAAAAAAATCTATTTTTATATAAATTATTATCGTACTTTAACATTTTCATTTTCCTAAAAAGATTTAACCCTTGTATGTCTATCAGAATGTCCAACCCCCCCATCAATTCTGATAAATTAAACACTATGTTTCTAAACATATTCTTAAATTGCGTCCAAAACCTCCAAATGGTGAGCGAAAATAATAAATTTAACATCATTTTCTAATAATTCATGTATGTATTCCAAAATACCAGGAATTTTTGCCTTTCCAGTCAAAAGGTAACATTTTGTTAGTGCTTCGTACATGGAACCACCTTCATCAGTCTAAATAAAATCATCATTCTATAAAATTCCCTCATTTAAACCGTTTTTTTCATTTCTAAGTGCTTTAAACCTTTAAGTAAAAATATCAATAATTAATAAATAAATAAAAAAAAAATAAAAATAATAAAATATATTTATAGTATTATTCTCAAAATAATCAATATATTTTAATCTAGCTTTAACAGAATTAGTATAATAATATTGTTTTTTACAATTTTTCGAAAGAATTTGCACCAGTTTAATTTAATATTGTTAAAATTTGGTTTACAACTTTTTAATCTGTGCTAATTTTTATTCTTTATCTTCTTTTGGGAGGTAGTTCCTAAAGTACATCTTTTTTTAACCTTCTTACCATAATATTTTTTCTCAAAATATAATTTAATTCTTTTGGATTTGAACTACCTTCATACTCAATTCCTCTAAATCTCGTAGAAGGTTTAGGGTCACAATACCTAAATTTAATTTATTTATCTATATCATTTTTTTATCAAATATAAATACATTTATTCAAAATTTAACAATTAGGATTACTTTTATTGTATAAAATTTTATATATTTAAATCTTTAGTATTATTTGTAAACTTACATTAAAAAATTTATATTAATATATTTATACCTATTCCCAAAATCTCTGAAATTGAAAAATACATCTGGTCTTATAATACTAATTAAAGAGAAAATTTCTTTTGGTCTAGCCAAAGCAGGAGTACCTGTTAACAATAAAATATGTTAACATCTACATAAAATAGGAGTTAAAGCTTCCGTTCTCTTAGCCTAACTATTTTTTAAATAGTGAGCTTCATCTAAATTAAAATTATTTATAATAATAAAATTAATATAATTATAATGTTTACAAACTTAATCCAAATAATAATTTATGGCTATGTTTAAAATTGAATTAAATAAAATATTTTTTTTTAAAATAATTTTTATATGATACCTGCAATGGCAATTTATATATTCATTTTTCTAAAAGTTTCTGTAAATTTAACACATAAATCATAACTTATTATAATAACCTTGGCCTCTTTTTTAACTTGTTCTTTTCCTTTACTAATAACCTATACTTAATTTTCTTTAATATCTGGCAACCACATCAAAATCTCGTCTTTCCAATTCAGTCTCTTAATATTAAAAAATTTAGTATATTAATTAAAGATAGTAAATTAAAATTTTTTTTATCATATTTTTATTTATTTATTTACATTTTAAATAATAAAAATAATAATTTTAAATTACCAAACTTGAAGGTGAAACTACTAATAAAGGCCATTTTTCATAATAACAATATGCCAATGCTATACTTTAAATCGTTTTTCCCACTCCCATTTCGTCTCCAATCAAAATTCTACCCAAATTTCTAAGTCCAAATTCAATACCTTATTTTTAATAAGCATACAATTTTTACTTTAATTCTATTGGTAAACAGTCTAAAGTTTTCTTAAAAATATTTATTTTAATAAAAATAATTATTAATTTTATATAATAAATGTTAAAAATATGCTCTATCTTTTTAATAATAATATTTATTCTTTAAATTTTATTTTATTTACCGTTCTATCATCATCAGAATATTATATTTTATGCAAAATTTAATTTCCAGATTTTATTACAAGACTTTCTTTTATAGGAATTATTGCTTTTTCCACAAAAGGGGGAAAACATTTGATTTAAAATCCAGAAAAATCTTACTATATCTATTCATTTTACATTTTATAAAAAAATATAATTAAATTGATAATTAACAAAATTTATTTAACTTTTTAATATTTTTACCTTTTTTTATAAATCATTCTTATTTTTTAAAGGGACAATCCACCCTCTATCTTAAGGAGAATAAAATCCATTATAAAACTTTTTTTTTTTAATTTATATTTATATAAATATCTTTAAAAATTAAAATAATTTTTCCATATTTACCTTTATATATCCTTTTTTTTTGTCACAAAATGCATTAAAAGGACCCGAAACTAAAAATTTATCTGCATCAATTAATTAAAATTCAAAATAATTATCTTATTTAGTTTATATTCCTTTAAAATAACTTTGTTTCTAAAAATAAATGATTAAATATTTTCAGAAATGTTTATTTAGTATAATAATAAAAAAAAAATATATTTACAGATTGGAAATTGTTAGCAAAATTAGAGTGGAAATTTTATTACTTTTATTCTATAATAAAAAATTAATTTAAACTTTAAAAAAAATTAACTATTTAATTTGCAAAATATTAAATTTATATTACTCCAACTCATATTTGTTTAACCTTTGTTAAAATTATTATTCATTTTTACGGAAAAAATATTATTTTTTTTGCACTTTTTTTTTTTCTTAGCAAAAAGTTAATTAAATCTATAGAATTTAATAAATTTCTAATTTTTTTAAACCTATCAAATTATGCATTTTTATAATTAAATAGAATATTTAATACAATAATTAATTTCATTAAAAATACCGGGAATAATTATTTATATTTAATACTTTATTGCATGCCTTTATAATTTCTTATATACTACAATAAATTGAAGATTAAAAACTCATTAAATTTTAAATAAATTATTGGTATATTTATAAATGAATTTTTTTTTCATTATTAATATTTTTTGCTAATTTAGATCTTTTTTAATTTTATATGTTTAGGTAGCCATTTAAAATAAAACTTTATGCTAGTATATAATTAAATTTGATCTCATTCATTTTATTTAAAATTAATTATTACTTTTCTTATTTAATAATAGTATTATTACCATTTTGAGCAAATTTATGATAAATATAATCTTAATTTTTTATCATATAAAAATTTTTCTGATTTTAAGCACTTTTTTTCGTTTTAAGCAATAAAAAATTATTGAAGTTAATTATCATATTTTATTAATTTAAAATAAAAAAAAATAAAAAAAATAAATAAATAAAAATAATAATTAGATCATTACTTTTTTGCTTTTAATCTAAATTAATAAATGAGTTTTAAATTACAAAAAACCCTATGTGTTTTATTTTTATTGAAAATAGTTATATTTTAAGCTTGTCAAAATAATTTTTGTTTAAATTGTATTTAAAGTGAGAAAAGCATACTTGATGGTGAAGAATGGGAAATGTAAAAAATAATTTTAAAAAAATAAAAAATTATAAATTATTTTATATATTTATATTTTAAGATAAGAAATTTAGTTTTTAGAGGAAAATTGCGAAAACTAATGTACTTAATCTAATTACATATATAACTTTTGTATAGATATAGACTGGAGATTATCAAGTACAATTAATATTTCAAAAATAATAGTCGATCAGAGATAATTAGTAGACTAATCACGGTTTAAAATTTATACCATTAATTTTTCACAATTTTAGAATATAAATATATAAAACATGGAAATATAAAGTACATATAATACTTAAAACTTTGATATATTTTTGAACAATTTTCCAATTTTCAAAATTTAGAATGCTGATTCCTTATCATTAGAATTTTTAGATATGTCTTATATCAATCTTACAAGAAATTTAATTAATCTTTAAAATATAACAAATATTGAAATTAACCAAATAAATTTGCTAATAGTACAAGCTAATAAAATAAACGATAAATAGGAAAATTAATAGCAAATAAGCATTTTTAGCATCTTCAATTGTAAAAACCTATAATTTAATTAACTAAGATCAATAGGAACTTCAAATCTACTAATTATAAATTCAAATCACCATATAAACTCACTAATAATTTAAAATTCCCAATTCTTAACCAACCAAAACTCGACCTTCCTAGTCCATTTCCCGCAACAACAAAACAATAAAAATTTTAACAACTACATAGAAATTAAATAGTCAAATCTAAGTCAAAATCAAGCTAACCAGTCCATAATAAAAATCGGCCAAAACTACCCCGAAAATTATTAATATATAAACCAAAATCTTATAATACCATTTTTAAACCTTTAATATTCAAATTTTATAGATAATTTATGCAATTAACAAAATTACTGTACGGGATCGGCTTTAAACTTGAAAAATGTCATAATTTAAAGTAATTTCTGCACTTTTACCGGAAATTAAGCTTATTAAGCAGGCGTCATTTACCAAAAATTCGACATATCTTTAGAAAATTATGATTTTAATTTAAATTTAAAAAAAAACTATTTTAATAAAAATTAAGCCGTTTTTTAAGGAGGTGCCATTTTAATACATTAGGAAAAAACTATTTATAATCAAAAAAATAACTACCTTGTACAAAATAACTCATTTAAATAAAACTCTGCTAGAGGATTTGGAGGAGCTGTATATAAATAATATTAATATTTAATTTTTTTTTTTTTTTTTATGTGTTTATTTTATTTTTAATTATAATTATTTATATCTATATTAGATAAGATTTTATGGCGATTTTTAGTATATTCTTAATTCTACTAACAACGAGTTTTTAAACAACTTGGCTGGTGTTTTTGGAAAAAATATAGGTAATATGTATCCAAATGAGGCAAAATTATAATAGGTCTTAGATTTTTCTACAAAATAAAAAATTGAATTCCTTTAAAAAGAAAATCTAATCTACATATAAAATTTAGATAATTATCAATCTCTCACATTTAACTTTTAAATTATGGAAAATAATGATGAAATTATAACAATAAATGATAATGTTTTGGATTTTTAACTAGAAATAAACAAAGAAATAATTAATGAAATTTAAAATTTGTAATTTTATTTGAAAGAAGTAAATAATGAGTAATTTAAAATATTTGGAAATTTAGTAACTACTTTTGATCTTGGATAAAATATTATTAATTATAATAAAATAGATATGTATTTCAAAAATAATGAATAAAATACAAAAGAAAACTCTAATTATATTTTAAATTTTTACAATAATTTCTCTAATGAAAAATAGTCCATAGTATTGAACTTTAAAGATATAAAATGTAAATAAAATCAGATATAAATATTTGACATTTTTGAAAATTATTATAGTTGTTCATTTTGTCCTGAAGGTAATAATTTTAACATTAAAAAATTTGAAATAATTATAAACTACTATTTAAATATATAATATTATATATATATAAAATTTTATATTATTAATTAATTATGCTAAATATGGTAAATTCTTAATTTTCAAGGAAAATATAATATTGATAACACATCATGCTAAACTTGTCCAAGTTACTTTGAAAAATGTAATAATTAAAGTTATATATTATAAACTGGATATTGGAGACAAAATTAAGATTCCATTAAAGCATATAAATGTAATAATTATCCATCAAATTGTTAAGAATTATAAGAAAATAGTAAATTAGATAATTAATTTTCATAATGCAAAGAAGGCTTTACTGGGATTTTATGCCTATAGTGTGATAAAACAGGAAAAACATGGAAAAATTAGTAAAATTTATTTATTTTAAACTTTAATATTATATTAATTATTAAGATTTATTATCGAATATAATTTATTATAAATGTATTATTTATAGATATTATACTAATATGTATGAAGATGAATGTAAAAAATGCCCATAAAATGATAAGACTAAACCCTATTTACTCTCAATATTTACTACAGGAATTTTATCTTTAATTTTAACTTTATACTCTTAACTATACAATAATTTCATAAAAAAATTCCAAAAAAAATTAATACAAAATAATGTAAAAAATATTTTAAAATTTTCATAAATATTTTTTAATTTTATTAATTTAAATTTAGGATTTATCACCTTTTATCTTTTGGTAATTATTTAACTTATTGTAATTTATCTCAATAATAACCAGTATGAATTATTTTGAAAACAAAAATTAGATGTTTTTATCAAACAATATACTAATAGCAAAATTTCTTGAATAAAATTTAACCTACAACAAATATCTATTTTAATGTTTAATATCTAATTTTTCAGAATCCAATGAAAACTATTATATAAAAATAGATTATTTGTTCAATTTAATTTTCCCTATACTATAATTACTTTAGATATCTATTTATTATTTTATATTTACGAAATTGTCCAAACTTGTATTTTCAAGAATCAAATAAAAGAAATAAATATAAAAAAAAAAATAATAATAAAAATAAAAAAAAATTAAAATTAACTTTTTATTATTTATACACGCAGCTTACAACCTAATAATAATTAACCAATTTTAAGAAATTATAAAATCAATAATACCAGTTACTTTTAATGGCTAATATTTTTTCAAAAATAACCTGAATCTATTAATAAATGAAAATAATAATAATAAATAACTATTCAAAGAACTTTTGCTTGTTAATATCCCTTACATTATTATAATAATTATTATCATACCAGCAATTTATGTATACTTAATTAAAAAAACCCAAAAAACTAAAGAAATTTTACACTTATGTATTCTTAAAGTAAAAAAACACATATATAAATTATATTTATATATATATTAATATTATTTTTATTCCATTTAATTTTTTTCAATTTTTTATATAAATAAGTAAATTTTTTTTTTAAAATTAATTTTTAGAATTAAAATTGTTATTATGATTTAATTTGGTTTTATGGAAAGATTTTGTTAATTTTAATCTTAACTGTAGTAAATAATTTTGATCTTTCGGATTAAGATAATTATTATAACACTGTTTATTTTTGGGAATTTGTTTTCATACTATGCTGTTTAATGTTAAGTTACAAATGTATTCAACTATCAAAAATATAAATAATATCATAAATTAGAAAAATAGAAATATCAATATTAGCTTACACTTTTTTTTATTATTTAATGTATAAACTGGCATTTTAAATATAATAGTAGGGCAAACTCTTGTAAAAAATCTCTATAGTATTATGCTCTTTTAATTTTTTATTCGTATCGTGTATAATCTTATCCACTATAAAGACAATGGTATAGGTAATTTTATATAATTTACTTTTATAAAATTTATCTAAAATTATTTTTAAAAATATTGATTATTTAAATTTATTATAGAACAAAGAATAATTATACCATTGGTATAAATAAAAAGTAAATTTAAAAATTGATAAAATACAAACAAATTGGTTAAAAAAAATGCTATCTATTTTAATAATAACTTAATATAATACTTGTCATCAACCAAAAGATATTTCAAGCTCCTTATCTGAAAATTTTTAATAAAAAAATAAACAAAATTAACTGATAAATTTATTTTCAGATTAAAGCCCTAATTTACCTTAGCCAATTATGAGATAAGACTCATCTTCCGTTACAGACAGAGAAATAAAGTCGCCTTCTCATAATTTACTAGATAAAAAATATATAAACGATACCGATAATAAAAATAATTTTAACCGAAGTTAAGATACTGCATAAAAAATTTTTAGCGATAATTTATTGTCGACCCCGGAAATCAATAGCAAAGTCAGAAAATAATCTTAAAACAATAATTTTTAAACTATAAATACTTCAAATAATAAAGGGCAAAGTCCTTTAAATAGCCATTCTTAACTTGTTTTTTCCCAATTTGTAGAAGAAAGCAATACAAATTTAATTTAAAATCCCATTCTTTTAAATAAAAATCAGGAAAATTAAAACATAAGTGATAAAAAACAAAAAAATATGTTTAAAATATAGTAAAAGGCTTTACAAAATTAAAATAAAGCCAAATTATAAAAACAGTTACAATATTGTGGCTAACCAGGCCAAAAAAACCAGAAAAAAAATAAAAAAGACACAATTTTATAAACAAATTAATCTTAAATTTCCAAAAATAACAACACTAACTAAAACAAAAACCAAGAACAATTTCCCAATTACAACTACCAAATTTTCGCTAATAAACCAGAAAAAGCTGGAAATTTATAAAACTCTTAATAAACTTATTAATTATTCGATTCTTAAAATAAAAATGTATATAATAACATTAATAATATAGGCTTTTAAAATGATGAATAAAATGATGATTTTCAAAATTTAAGTTAAAAAAAATAGGAATATAGTTAGGAACAAAATTAATATTTTTATTTTAACCAATAAAGTAATTAACTAAGTATTTTAAGTCCAAGTCTCAAAAGTACAGAAAAAAAAGAAATTTTTTCTCCTAAAATTGTGAAAAAAAAATCAGATGGAATGTTTTTATAAACGATCTCTTAAATAATGTAATAGGCTAAAGAAGAAGAAAAAAATAAATAATAACATTATACTAAATCTTAAATTCAAGAAGTTTTTAACGATTATTTTTAATCTTAATCTAATGGTAATATAATGGCTTTAGAAATAATAGAAAGTTAAGTTTTAGACAACAGTTAACTCTAAGAAATTAAAAAAAAATCCAATTCTAATAAAGAAATTAGTAATCAAAATTATAATTAAAATTAAAATGATAACGATATCAGTGAATATTCTGCTTAAATGAAAAAATTTTAAAACTAATAAACTTCTAATTAAAGTTCAGAAATAGAAAATGATAATAATTTAATTTAAAGTCAAAGTTAGTTCTAAAATTTTTTATAAATCTAAAGTTAAAACTAGATATAAACTTAAAATTTTGATTAAAATCAAAATAAATATAATATAATTTAAAATTAACACTAAAACAGCACATCTATTCTAAATTTTCAAAACTAATAATAAAAATAATAGAAAGAATAAAATTAACTCGAAAACAGTGAAATTCAAACTTGTTAAAGCTAATACGACGTCGAAGAGGATCAAAATACCTATTCTCTTTAAAATTTAAAATTTGGCACCTAAAATTAACTAACAAATTCTTAAATTAAAATTCAAAAACCTCAACTTTTAAAAAATAACTAAACTACTTCAATAAACGTATTAGAAGAAAATAATTAAAGTTAAAATAATAACAGTAATTGTAGTGATTTCAATTATAATAATGATAATTTAGAAATAAGTGAAGTCTAAGAAATAAACACCCCAAATCCTTTACGTTAATCGAAATAAGTTAAAACTATTTCCAATTCTCCTCTAAAAATAATGAGGAAATAATCAGCTTAACTATATTAAAGTCCGAAATTCCCTATGAGAAAAGTATTAAATATTTTTTTTAATAAGCTTAAATTTAAATAAAATATATTAACCTAATTTATTTAATTTTTAAATTTTTTATTTTATATATTAAGCTTACAACTTAATATTCACTTGACCACCAAATTACATTTAAAAATAATCATAAAAAAAGTTAAAAAATCGTATAAGTAGAACCTCCTGAAGAAGAAACTGTCCCTAAAACCTACTCTTTTAATGGTAAAAATTCCAATACCTTGTAAAATCAGCAAAAACAGAGTATGATTCTAAAAAAACTAAGTAAATTTGACACCATAATTTATCAAGAAGAAAACTAATAAATTAATCAACAAAAAACAGAATAAAAAAATGATTTTTAATAAAACAAATCGAAACAAATTGTTACCAAAATTAATAACAACAGTAATTAAGTAAATAACGATAGTTCTAGTAAAAATAAATAACTAAATATAAGTCAAATAAATGATGAAATAATCTCAGAAACTCAATAAAAGACAAAAAAAAACTAAGTAAACTCCCAAACAACTGTAACCAAATACACTATATAATAATAATTATAATTATTATTATAATAATAATAAAATCGATAAAATGATCAAATTCCCATAGTAAAACAATAAACCAACTCAAATAGCATTCAACAACTTTCTTTAAACAAGGAAAATACTAATAAAACCAGTCTTTCAACTGATATTTTCTACGGCTCTCAATAAAATAATAAAAATTGCGCTAACAATAAATAAAATATCTAAAATTGTACTAAAATTATAAATAATAATAATAAAAATAAAAGTAATAATAATATAAATAGTAATAATAATAGTTAGCCCCCAAAATTAAGCCAAAATAACTCAACTGATAAAAAAAGAAAATAACACAGAAAAAATGGTAAAAATTGTACAAGCGAATTTAAGGGCCAAAATTTTCCAGAAAATACTCTGGATTTTTCCCCTTTGGACACTGAAACTTTTAACCTGGCTAATTCTAAAAAATAAAATAGCCAATAAAAAGATAATTATGCTAAAAATATTAATAAATTCTCTATTTCTAGTAATAATTAACAAGTTTCCACTTTTAAAAAATAATAAAATTAAACTTAAAAAATTAATTTTTTCAAAGAAAAATCTAAAGAACATTAAAATACTGATGATAAAGTTGACATAAATAAAAAATAGTCTAACTTATTTTCGAAAACTGCTTAAAAAATTGAAAGTCAAATTTTTATTAAAAATTTCAATTTCGACTAAGTTTATAAAAGTTAAAATTACGTAAAATAATAAATTAATCGAGGGAATTCTAATAATAGTTCTGATAATATTAATTATAATAGTGATAATAGGTAAGAATTTAGTGATGTTTAAAATAAAAATAAAATTCCTTTTATAATTGATATTTTCTAAAAAAATAAATAAATTACTGAAAATAATTAAAAAAATTCAAACAATTTAAGCTTAGGTTAAGAAAGTTTAAATTTTAATAATAATAATTAGAATAATTAAACTAATTTTGATAGTTAAGAAATATCCATAAAAAATAAAAGCTATTTAAATAAAAAACTATCTCTAAATAATAAAGAATTTTAATAACCTTAGTAAATAAGTAAATAAAATATTTCCGAGTTTTTACCTTGATTTTTTATTTTATTTTATATTATCAAAAAATAATTATATACCAATATTTCATATTTAATTATATTATAAAAGTACTTTATATTAATTAAAATAATTTTATTCAAACTTATAACAGAATAAACTATATTATATTTAAAAAATTTGTAGAAAAAATTATATATTTATCTATATAAGATTAAAATAATTGTGATTATTAGTTTTTTATTCGATATTAAAAAATAACCTTAATTCTTCTTAATTATTTATACTAAAATAAAAACCTTTTATAATTTTTATTTAGATAAATAAAATTTTATAAAAAACATATAAAAAATATTTAATAATTATAATAAAAAAAAATGTATTAAAAAATTTCGCAAAAAACCCAAAACGATGATTTCGAAAAATATTAAAACTTAGAAAACCTTGAAAATATAAGCCAATAAAACTTAAAATAAAAATATGATCTATATATCAAAAAATTGAAAGAAAATTTTGAGAGGACTCTAGAAAAATTTGTAATTGATTAGAATTAAAAAATGAATTAAATAATTTAAGAAAAATCGGAAATACAAGAGTAAAACCTTAACTTAAATAAATAATTAGAGGATTTTAAATTTAAAGAATACAATCAAAAAAATCATATAAAGATTTGGAAGCAAATTCAAAATTACGAAGAAGAAATAGGGAAATTAAAACATGAACTTTCCTAAACTTAAAAATAAAAAAATATTTTAGAAATAGAAAATTCAAATCTGCAAAAAATAAAAAATTTCTAAGAAATTTTAAATTGGTAACTAAGTCAAAAATAATTTCCATTTTTTATATAATTTATATATATATAAATTCATTTATTGATTATTTTATGACAATTTAAAAAATTCTTCTTATTAAAAAGTCCTGAAGCGTAACTAAATTAAGATAATCCAGATGAAAAAAGTTTTTATAATTTTTAAAGTTCTAAATAAAGTAGAAATAAAACAATTTCTGAATAAAAAAGTGATGAAGAACTAATTAATGATTTAGAGTTCAGCAACTACAATTTAAATAAATCGAACCAAGAAACCGATTAAAAAACTCCAGCTGAAAAATAAATTTAAAATAAAAAATAAAATAAAAATTAAAATGAGAGCCAAAATTCTTAACTATCCCAAAACAGAAAAAGAAGATCACTTTCTTCTATAAATCTTAGAAAATAAAATTCCGAATAACAAAATTCTTCTTTGCCCAAAATTAAGCCAAATTAAAAACTAGAAATTTCCTAAAATGAAAAAAAAGCCGAAAATAAACAATCTCCCCAAAATAAAAATCTATAACAATAATAATTAAAAGAATTTAATTTGAATTCAATTGAAAAAACCAGAGATCTTATAACAAAAAAAATAAGCCAAACTTTGCCCAAAATCGGACTTAATTAATAAATAGATAAAAAATATTAATATAATAATTTAAATAATAATATAAATAATAATAGTAATCTAAATAATAATTTTTAATATGCTGAACTAAAAAAATAGTTTTAATTGCAATAACAGTTTAAATCTCAAAACCAAACTAATATTGTTATTTAACTCAGTTAAATGAGTCAAAAAGTCCAGGAAATGGAACTGTAACTTACTTTAAAAAATCAGGAAATCCAAAAATTAACTACCGAAAAAAATCTTTTAAAATCCTAATTTGATTCGTAAATTTAAATTAAAACTTTTTTAAAATTTTTAAAATAAATTTTAAAATTATATAATTTACCTACTTTCATATCATATAAATTTTATTTTTTTATACATTTTTTTACATTTTTATATTTTATTTATCTTCTTGTCGATATATTTTATAACAATAACTATTTTAAAGGGATATAAATGTAGTTAAAAAACAAAAAGAAGAGTTACAAAATTAATTTGAAAAATATAAAATTGATACTTCTATGGATTTATAAAAAATACAACAGTCTAAGGATATGCTAGTAAATTAAATGGAAAAATAAATAACTGAATATCAATAAAGGATAAAAAATTACCATTAAGAAGTTGATTAATTAAATTCAAAGTAAAATAATAATTAAACTAATATTAAACTTATATATCATGTTATTTATATTTTTTAAAAAAATAAAAAATTTTTAGCAAAAAAGAAGAAATAGTTAACTTAAATTCCCACGTTGATATTTTGTCAAGAGAACTTAAAGGTATTTAGTCTGAAAATTATTAGTTAGAAACTCTTAAAATACATAAAGAAAATCTTATTAGGTCTGAAAAAGATAACTCTATAAAATCTTTACAAAAAGAACTGTAATTAATTATATTATAAAAATTTTACTTTACATATTAATTAAAAAATTTAAATAATTTTTAACTTTTATTTAATCTTTTTAAATTTTTAAATTAGAGCTGATAACTAAATTGTTATATAGTAATTGGAAAGAACGATAGGAAATTTAAAATAAAAATCTAAATAAGAAGAAGAGTACTATAAATAAACTATAGAAAATTAAATAAAATAAACGGAAGAAGAGTATTAATAAAATATATTTAAAAAAATTGATGAAATTTAAAAACTGTAAAAAGAAGTAAATATTATGGAGTAAGAAAGAATTTAGGAAAAAAAATCATTTTTAACACTTCAACAAGATTTAAAAAATGAATAAATAGAGAAAAATATTAGGTAAAAAAAAGTGATAAATATTTGTAATTATATATATTTTTTTTAAAAAAAGATTTAAATAATATGAAGACAGTATTATTTTGCTAAAATAATAAATAGAAACTTTGGATATATAATAAAACAGCAAGGATAAAAAAATTCTTGGACAATAAAAAATACTAAATCATTTTTAATAAGAAATTGCAAAGCTAAAAAGAGAAATATCTAAAAATAAAGAAATTTTAAAAGAAAATAATCTTGAAAATGAAAAAAAAATAAAATATATTTAGCTAAATTTCTAAAATTAATTCAATAAATAAGAAAAACATGTAAAAAATAAATAAACCATAATATTTATTAAATTTTATTAAAACAAAATTCTTATTTATTTAATATTATTTCATTCTTTATAATGAATTTTTTTAATTTATACTGTAATTTTAAAAGCATTAATAAGAAATTATGAGAATAGAAAGAAAATTCCAAGATGAGAAGATTTAAGCTTTAGAGTAACTCTAATAAAATATTGAAAAAAAATAAGAAGAGGAAAATTTATAATAATTAAAATAATTACAAAAAATGGAAAATATTTTATTATAATAATAAAAAAAACCTTAATAATAGTAACTTTTCAGTAAATCTTAAGGAAATTTCTATGATATGAATAAATCCGATTAAATTTTTATCCATTCGAAAAATAAATAATTAAGTACTTTTAAAAGCTTTAATTCATAAAGTTAAAATTTAAATTATTCTTAAAATCAACCATAAATAAATTAAGAATTCCATTCCTCTCAATAAAATAACGAAATTACACACTAATTTTCAGAAAAACAATAGCAAATAATAAAATAATACCTCAACACAAAAGTAGAAGAGTACCAAATTTAATTAGACAAGTTAAAAAAAGAGCAGGAAATAGAATCCAAAATATTAAACCAGAAGTGGCAAAAAATCTATGAAAATAAAAAATTAGCAGAAATCTAAGAAAATAATAAATACTTTGCTATTGAACTAGAAAGAAAAAACCAAGAAATTAATATAATATAAACCCGAAATTCAAAACACCTAAAAGACAAAGAATACCAAATAAAAAATTTAGCAGAAAAAATTAAACAACTAGAAAAAGAAAAGGAAAACACCTAATTCGAAATGAAAAACCAAAAAATCCTGGCCCAAAAAAAAAACTAAGAACTCGAAAAATAACTGGAAAAAAATAAGTAAATATAAGACGAAATTTTTTTTAACGAACAAAAATTAAAACAAACTGAAAAAAATAATTAAGAAAAAATACAGTAAAAAATCTAAATTTACGAAGATTAAATCCAAAAATTATATCAAGCACACAGTAAAACAGTAGAATAACTGCAAGATTAAGCTAGAGCCAAATAAGATGAACTAGAAAACGAAAAATTTGTATTTATTAAATATAATTATCTAAAAAAATAACCCCTTTACTTTATTTTATTTTATTATATTTTATTTTTTTGTCATTTAAATCTCATTTTTATTTATTTTTAAATACATTTTATTTTTATTAACTAATATTTTTTGGCAAAAAAATAATAGGAACTCTTCCAATCTAAGTAAGAAATCCAAAAAGCCTATAATTTCAAACTTTCAGCGCTTAAATAATATAAGTAAGCTTACCAATAATTAGAAAAATATCTTATAGCTATAATAAATAACATCACCTCTAAAAAACTAAGTGATAATTAAATTTAAGAGTAATACTAAAAAAAATTAGAACAACTGTAAGAGCAAACTTAGTCCATAAAAGAAGGTCCATAAGTAAAAAATAGTCAAAATTCTTCTTAACAAACTTTGGTGCAAAAATTAAGCAATTTGGGAAATAATAGTAATAGTAATTCTCCATTGAAAAAAAATAAAAAATAATAAAAATAAATCAATAAAAAATCGTAGGCCCTGTTTGCCCCTTTAATAGATAAAACTATGAAATAACTAGATAAAAATTCATATAGTATTTCAAATATAAATATAATTTATTACTAAAATAATATATATTTTTATTAAAAAAATTAATATATATTTTTATTATACTTAACAAAATAATATATTTTTATAGATTCCGCTCAAAAAGTCGATAATCTACAAGTTAAAAGTTAGTAAAATTTAAATACTTAAAATGAAAATAATTAATAAATATAGTCATTAAATACTTTAAACCACTAAAATAATATAAACAGCTAAAATAATAATTAAAATATCGGTAACCAATCTCTTAATGAGTATCTTAGAGAAAATGAATAACATTAATAAATGCAATAAATTTTTAAAAATTAATAATAAAATTAATATGAAAATGAATAAAATTAGCAAAATATATCATAAAATAACCTAGATAATTAGTAAAATAATTAAAAAAATTAATAATAATTGCATTAATAATTATAATTAGAATAAAATTAAAATAGAAATTCTATATAATCTTTTCCTAATGTAAATAAAATCCCAGAATAAGTTTAAGATGAAAATAAAGAAGAAGAGCAATAATGAAATATATTTATATATATTCAAGTAATATTTTATAAAGAAAATAAATGGTTATTAAATAAATATGTATTTTTATAATTATAACATAATAAACTACCAACTAAAATTATTTATATATATATAAATAATAAAAATTTTCCGTGTTAATTAAATATTTATAAATTATACTTAAATAAATTATGTATTAGTTGTTTTAGCATATAAGTTACTAATTAATTATTCATTTTTACATATATCATTAAATTCTATTTTTTAGGAATAAATTATATCAAGAATAATTATATAATGATTTATTTGAACCAAAAAAAAGTGTTGTATATAAAATAACAAATATATTATATATAATATAATAATTATATGATTTTATTTTTTCCCTAATATTCTTACTTCAAATATTTTTTAATAAAATTAATTCACTTTGGTTTTAATTAAAAAATAAATATTATTATTGAAAAACAAATAATAATTAAAGGAAGAAGAAAAAAAAATAAATTAAAAAAAACTATAATAAAACTAATTTTCTAATATCATTAAATAAAAAATAAACATAAAATAAATATCATATTATGAACCATCAAGAACAAAATTAACAATCATAATAGAGTCAACAAAAATAAGAGCCTAAAATTTCCGGCCAAACAAAAGAAAGGGTGGATGCAGCAAAAGCATATATAGAAAGTAAGAATTATTACTAACTTGCATTAATTTTTATTTATTTATTTATTCCAAAAAACTCAAATTTCACAATTTTTAAAAATAAAATAGCAGAAATTAAATTAAAAATAAATTAAATAATTTTCATATTATAATAATTAATTAAAACCACATTTGGTATAAATATTTTTTATTTAAAAAACAACTATTAATATTAAAATTTTATTCCCTTAACTCATTTATAGGTAAATATGCTAAATTAAAATAGGGAGAAATGGAAAGAAAAGAAAATTGGGATAAACTTGATAGTAAAATGAAAGAATTGAAATTCGATGACGGATAAATAGATTAAATAAAAAAAGACATAAAAACAAAAGAAGCTGAACAATTAAGGATAAAGTAAATTAATAAAAAATAATATATAATATAATATTTAATAACATGTAAATAATTATATATATAATTCAATTCCACAATAAATATTTAATCTTAAAGGCTTATTTGCAAATTTTAATGAAGCATAATTTCATTAATTATTAATATATTATTATTTTTTTATTTTTTTGTATTTATAAAGTATTTTTTAATTATAATCCTTTTTATCTTTATTTTATAAGTAATTTACATATTTATTTATTTTTTATAAAGACGACAAAAAATATCACCAAAAGATTACGATCCTTTAGCCATTATAGGAAGAGGAGCTTTTGGAGAAGTAAGAGTATGTAAATAAAAAAAAACTGGTGAAATAGTAGCTATCAAAAAAATGAAAAAAAGTGACATGGTTTATAAAAATTAAGTTAGTCATATCAAATAGGAATAAAAATTTTTAGCCTCTGCAAATAATGATTGGATAGTTTAATTAAAATGCTCATTTTAAGTAATTAAATATGATTTAATTATTTTAATATTCACCTATATATAATAATTTGATAAAGTATTTTGAGTATTTTAATATCATAACTCTAATTTAAAAAATCTTAATAATAAATTTTATTATTTATTTTTAGGATGAAAAATTTTTATATTTGGTTATGGACTACGTCCCAGGAGGTGATTTAATGACTCTTTTAATGAAAAAAGATATATTAACTGAACAAGAGTCTAAATTTTATATAGCAGAAACTGTAAAATTTATTATAAATAAATAAATATTTAATTTGCATATAATATAGAAATTATATAATTAAAATTTTAATATCATACAATTTAGATACTTGCAGTTGATTTAGTACACAGAATGAATTACATACACAGAGATTTAAAACCAGATAATATTCTAATAGACCACCGAGGTCACATAAAACTCTCTGACTTCGGACTATGCAAATTAACCGTAAACAACAATTGATATATAAATATAACCCCACCCAAAATTTTAAGCATAAAACTTAAATAAATTAAATAAAAAAAATAATATTTTCTTCTAATAAAAATATTTTATTTAAAAAAAAATAAAATAATAAAACAGGAAATAAAGCCAAAAATAGACCTCGGAAAAAGAGAAAACATCCCATCCAGCGAACTCGCCCCCAACGAAGTCTTAACAAATTTACACCACATTAACAAATAAAACTTCAAAAACAGAGACAGAAAACTGGCCTTTTCCACAGTCGGAACCCCTGATTACATAGCCCCTGAGGTTTTTGGCCAAAAAGGCTATACTGAAACTGTCGATTGGTGGTCAGTCGGAGTCATTTTATACGAAATGTTGGTTGGATATCCTCCATTTTTCAGCGAAGAACCTGTAAATTAGCTAAAATTTTTTTTTTTTTTTTATGTATTGTAAAAACACTTAATTATTAAAATACAAATTCAAAGAATTATTTTGATCAAAAGTTTTTATTTTAATTATTCTTATATATCTTTTTAAAAATTATTATTGCCTTTTTAGAGCATGACTTGCTAAAAAATATTACATTGGAGAAAAACTCTTAAAATTCCCCCTGAAGCTAACCTTTCTTAAGCTGCAGTTGACCTTATAAAAAGACTTATAACTGATCCTAGTGAAAGATTAGGAATAAATGGCGTTAATGAAATAAAAGCTCATCCTGTAAAAAAAATTTATTTTTTAATTAAATATTAAAAAAAACTTTAAATAAAATATTATATAATATACTAAATTTTTTTAAACAGTTTTTTGCCGGAGTAGACTGGAAAAATATTAGAAACAAAGAAGCACCCATTTTACCTAGCGTACAAGGAGAAACAGATGTCAGTAATTTTGATAAATATGATGAAGAAGAGCCGTAAAATAATAGATAAAATTAAATTTTAAATCTAAATTAATTTACATAAATAATTAATTTATGTTTAAAAATTAGGTGGTATAATGAAGAAAATCAAGCGAAAAAAAATAAAAGACAAAGAAAAGATGTAAATTTTATAGCATTTACTTTTAAAAGAGACCAAGAAGAAAGAGATTTATTAGTACAGGCCTTAGAAAACCTAGAAAAAAAAAAATTAATTATAGACTCCATTTTAAATAATGAAAACTAAACTATCATAGATAAAGATACTTCCTCTCAAGGTTCTTAAAATCAAGCATCCACAAATCACAGTTACAAAAATAGTAATAACACTAATAATCCCAATAATAATAACAGTAATATTAACAAACTTAATTCTAATAACAGTAGTTAGTAGAATATTTCTAATAAAAATATAAAAAATGATAAAATAGAATTCAAATCCAGGTTTATGCAATAGCCATAAAACAATTTTAATCCTTACGGTCAATTGGTAAAAAGATTTTTATTTAATTAATTTAAATTAAATTTTATAAATTTTACAAAAATATGTTTAATTAATTTCATTTTCCTAATTTAGAACAATTACCAATAAGCAATCTAAAGTCTCAAAAAAGAACACACGTTACTTAATCCAAATAAAAACTCTAACACTAACATTAATAAACCAATTAATGCCAATAAAAACCCACAGACAATGTAAAACAAAAACCCAAATCAAAATATGCAATTAACATATCAATAATTTTAGAATTTAGACCCTTAATAATAATAACAATATATATAATATCAATAATAATTATAATATTAATAACAATAATAAATTTAACAATAAAATAACCATCTCAAAATGACCTAAAAAAATGAGTCTTAGCCAAACATAAAAAAAGATTTTAAACTTGGGTAAAATCAAAATCAAAATTTCAATCAAAATCAGTCATAATAAAATAATTAAAATTAAGTATAAAACTAAAACCAAAATCAAGCAAAATTGGGAACATAACAGCAAAATTATTTGAAATAAAATTAATCTTAACCAATTGGAATAAACAAATTCAACTTCTTTTCCAATAGTTAAGGGTAATCCTAATAAAATTACAACAACAATAACAATAATAATAAATAAAACACAAATTACCAATACAATAATTAAATCAATAATTATAACAAAGTTTAATCAAATCCATAAAATATTTAAACCTAACAATAACAATAATAACAAAAATAAAATTTCTTTTTCAATAACCAAAATAATAATAATAACAATAATTAAAATATTAATAACAATAATAATAATAACTTATTAAAGTAGTAATTTCAAACCTAACAACAACCTTAAAACTACTAAAAATAATAGTAAAATTAAGAAGGTTATTCCAGTATTAACAATAACAATAGTTAAAATTAATTTTAAAGAAATTTTTAAAATACAAGTCAAAATCAGTTCACAAATTTAATATAAGCTTAAAAATTAAACCAATAATAATAATAACAATAACAATTATAAAATCCAACTAACAACCAAAAATTCTTTAATAATAATACAAATAAACCCCAATAATAATTCTGAAATCATATCATATATATCATTTATTTATTTTTTTTATTATTTTTATTGTATGAATAATAAGATATTTAAAATATAGTGTGAATTTATAATAAAATACTAAAAAATATAAATTTATGTTCATTTAAATCGCTTTTATTTTAATTATTAGTTAAATGATTATTTTATTCTGAATGCTAATTTTTATAATATGAAAATTACAATGAAAAAGGTAAAATAAAAACACTTTTAATAATATTTATTATAATATTTTTTATTAATAATATATTTTATTTAATAAATTCATTTCAATTTATTTCCAATTTTTCCAATTTTATTTCACTCTCTTTGGCCTTTGGAATTTTATTTAAAATTAATATAGTAAATGATAGTTAAATATATAATGATGAATTAATAATAATTTTACTTTTCTTTTTTCGGTAATCAATAATTCAAAATCTTAAACTAATTGTTATTATCTAGAGTACAAATTCAATAATTACTTTTATTTATCTTCACATTTTTCTTTTAAAATTCTATTATCTTCATTTAAATTTTTAAGTTCAGAACTTTCCTTTTAAAAAAAATAATTAAATTAATTAAATACATTAAATAAAAATATTTTTATATTAGTACACTAATTTTCCAAAGCAATTATTATTAATTTTCCATTTTCAACCTTTCTCTTTACTAATATTATTATCCTTAAATGTTTTTTAACTATTAAAGCTATATATAAATATAAATTAAATAAATAACTAACAATATTTAAATAAAATAAAAATAAAAAATTTTATAAATTTTTCTAAAAATAATAAAAATTTCAAAGTATTAATACCAACTCACTTATTTTATCTTGCTTTTCCTTTATTTAGGGATCCTATATTAAAACAGGTTGAGTGGATTAATTCACCTGATTATTATACTAGTTTTAGTTATTAAAAGAAGGTTAATTAAATTAATGAGGTTATTAAGGTTGTATATAAGGTTATTATGGTTAATAAGGTAAATTAGGTTAAGATTATAACGAATTAAAATTCTAATTTTAATTGTTAATATTATTCTAATTGGGGGGCTAGTTTTACTAATTCATGTTTAAATTATAATTAGGATTGTTAACATTTTAATCACTAGTATTATTGCTGTTGCTATTGTTTCTATAACATTATTATTAAAAACCATTCATATTCTATTAAGGTTATTGACTAAAATTAATAAAATATAAATAAATTAAATTAATTTTATTTTTTAAAATAAAAAATTTTATTTCAGTAATAACTATAAATTACTTTTGAAAATTATTAATATTTTGTTGATTTTTTTAATCAGGAAATTGTTAAAATTATCCATAATTTTGATTTTATTAATTCTAAAATTGTTATTGCTATTAAAATTATTATGGTTAAGGATAACCAAAGCCTTATTAACCTTATGGAACTTATTGAGTTTGGTGTAATTATTAACCTTATCCAAATTATTAGTTGTTTGCATAATTTTAATTTGGATTTTGTGCAAATTGTTATTAATTATTGTTTTGATAATTAAATTATTATTAATACTATTATTGTTATTATTAAGGACCGTATTAGCCTTATTAATAAAATTATTATTATTGCCCCATATTGGGATTCTGACTATAAGCAATATTTTGAAAATCGTTTTACATTATTCTCCTAGTTTTTAATTAAAATTCTTATTAAATTGTTTAAAAATGTTTTTTTATTGGTAGTTTTTTAAAATTATTCTTATCTTTATTTTTTATCAAATTTAATTAATTATTCGTATTATTAATAAATAATTCATCGCTCTATCCCTTTTATAATAAAAACTTTTGAATTTATTAATTATGTAAATTAAATAAATTATCACTATAATACCTTTATTATAAGAGTCTTTTTAATAAAATAATTTTTTTTCTAATTATATATAAATAAAAATTATTAAATTTCATATTATAAGAAAATTTAAATTTACTATCCATAATATATTTGAGATAAATAAAATTTTTTTCCTCTTATAATAAATATATAGATTGCTTTTATTTATAAAACAATATATTTGTATATTAGATTACTTATTTTAATAATAAATACCCGTAAAACTTATTAAATATCAATAATTAACTCATTTTGATTGTAATTTTTATAATTGAAAACAAATAATTAAAACTCAAATTTCAAGTCTTTAATAAAAAAATATTTTAAAAAACAAAAATAACAACAATAAATATACACAATATTCTAAAAAAATAACCTAAAAAATTATTAAAAATACATATAATACACAAAATAAAAATACTATACATGAATAGATTTTCATAAGATGCATCTTAATCTCAAAGCACAGCCTATTTTTACATAAGACAATAATTATGGGCCACTTTAGGTGATTTTTGTGATAAAGTAATTTTGAAATTTATTAATAAAATTCTAATCTAAATTTCTAAAAATTTGAAAATTTAGCAACGATTTTACAATTAACAAACAAATTATATTTAAATTATATATAATAAGTAGATAATTCAATAAAATTTGGTTTTAGTTTATTAATTTCTTAAGAAAAATATTATTTTTATTAAAGTTATTATTATTAATTCAAATAATTTTAAAGCAATTTGATAATATTAATGACCCCTTTTTCGCATTTTGGAGAGCTTTTGCCTATTATAAAGAAGATAAACCAAATGATGCTATAAATGTATTAACATCTGTTAAATAAAGAAAAGAAATAGAATATGCAACAATTTAAGCTCTTAAATTTTATCACAAAAAATGTGATTTCGTAGATGATGTAACTAATAATAAATATCTTAAATATATTAATAATTAATTATTAATAGAAAAAACAATATAAAATAGTAAATTAAAATGAAAACACTCAAAATAAATAAACAAAATACGATATTATAATATAATCTTAATGCATCCAAAAACAAAAATTATATAAGAAACCAAAAAAAATAATCTTATACATTTATATATATATAAAATACCATTAAAAAATAAAATAAACAAATATAAAAATAAAACATAAATAAAATATTTATTTTTACAAAATTAAATATGATAATCCTAATATATATATAATTAAAAAACAGGAAGCTATTTAATAACTAAGATACCAAGAAGAAGAATCCCGAAAAACCTCTTCAGATAAAGCAATTATATTAGCCGCCTATTTTTTTTTATATCTCAAAGAAGAACAAAAAGCCCTTGACTATTTAGAAATGGTCCAGGTCAAAGGAGTCCCTAGTCAAACTTGCGAAGGATGGATTCATTTGTTACACTCTGAAGAACCTAACATAGAAAAGGCTTTTGAAATCTTCTAAAATTGCTTGGAAAGTTAGGGGTATTTTATTTTATTATATTATATTATATTTTATTATACTTAAATTGACTTCATTTCAATAAATAAATATATATATATTATAAATTAAAAAAAAATTTAGTAATTATATAAAACAAAAAGATCATAATCTATTAAATATAAATGATAATCATAAACTAAAAAATAAATAATCTTTTATAATATAACTATTTATTGTAAATAAATTTAACTTTTTACAGAGGTAATATGAAACCTATAGACACCTAAATGGGATTTGCTTAGGCTGCTTACAGTTTAAAAAAATTTACAGTTGCATCAGATACTATAAATGAATTGGTCGTGACCTATCCTGATTTTATGCCAGCTTAATACACTAAAGCTGAAATATGTATGATGGTATAAAATAAGTTTATCTATTAATATATATTTAAATATGTCAAACATATTTATTATAAAAACTATAAAACAATAATATTCATTATATATATAAATATATATTTATAAATTCTTAATTTTTATTTAAAATTTAAGATCGCAGGGTGGGTTGATTACAAAGAAATTGCAGATAAATTAGTGTACGAAGATGAATAAAATATTTTAGCACAAAAATTATTAACTTTTTACACAATCGCTAGATAGGGAGACATTGAATATGGTACCTAAAAACTGGAAAATTTGGTAGACTAGTTATTACTAAAAGAGCCAAACAATTCCTAATAAATGTTATAAATTGCAGAAGTAAAAAAAAATAAAAAAATACAACTTTAATATTTAGTAAATTTAATATAATTGATAAATAAATAAATAAACAAAATTAACTTAAATTTTAAAATAAAAATAAAAAGCTTTTTTCGAGAATATCAGGAAGAAGCGAAAGAATTCTACAAATAACTATTGGACTTTTAAAAAAATGCAGAGAAATCTAGCCTTTAAATGCAGATTTCGCTATAGAACTAGGAAATGAATATATGATGCTAGAAGATTATAAAAACGCTTATTCTCTTTTCTCCGAAGGAGCCGCATTGGATGAGTCTAAAATAGAAGCGTATTTATATTATATTTATATTTATATTTTATTATATAATTTTAATTATTATACTTATTTAATTACTAAATTTAACCATTCATCATAAAATAATTATCTTTTTATAGACTAACAGGAATGATTTTCTGTAAAATATATTAAGGTGATATAGATGACGCTGAATAACAACTTATATTCATGAAAGAAGTTTAAGTTAGTATGGGAAGAACCTCAACAATAGCGTATAAAACTAAATTTTTAAAAATAATATTTAAAAATTCTAAATATAAACATATCAAAATTTAATTAAAAAAATAAAATATATTAAAAATATATTTATTAAAAGTTTTTTAGAGGGACTTTTAAATTCAAAAAAATAAGGCTTAAATCAAAAATAAAAACAACAAGCTACCATGAAATACATAGAAGAAGCTTTGAAAATGCATATTATGAGCACGAAATAATTACTACCTACCTTTTAATTTTACATAAAATTAAACCCAGATTTTCTTTTACAATTATCATAAGTATATTTATAATCAGTTGGAATGAAACAAATGTTAGAAGGAAGTGAATAAGGAAATAATTATGTTGCCAAAGTAAAATTAATTTAATAAAAATACACATTTTTCTTATATTATTTAATTTTTATTTTAAATATTTATAAATATATTCATTTTAAGTTTTTTAATGTATAAATATTTTTCATTTTATAACTAATTTTTTTTTAAAAAAAGGGAACCAAATTATTAGAAACTATTTTAAGACAAATTCCTGGATATTTAACTGGGTATTTATTAGTGGCAAAAGGAAAAATGGCGTTAGGAGATTTTGCAGGAGCTTCATAAGCTATAAACAAAGTACTTGAAATGGATTAAATTAATGAAGATGCCTATATTTTACAGTCTTTAATTTTGACTAAAAACGGAAATTTTTAAGGTGCCTAACACAGTCTATAAGAAGCTATTTCTAATAATTTTTAAATAAGAGAAAATCCCTTATTTATGCTTGTTAAAGGAGAAGTTGAGTTTGCTTAAAAAGATTATGAAGCTGCCTTGTAAACCGCTACTGTAAAAATTTATTATCTTTATTAAAATATTAAAACATTAAAATGTTTAAAATTAATATAAACCTTTATAATTTATATTTTAATAAATAAAAAGGCTGCTTTTGAAATAAATGGAGTAAAAAATAAAGGAAGTGGACAATTGAAATCAGGAAACAAATAATCGCTTTTATAATTTTAAGAAAAAGACAGATGTAGAATATTTTTATTATTAGCCAAAGCTTTCGCAGCCAATAAAAAAAGTAAAGCTAAAAAATGAACAGAGATTATTAAGATTTAATATTTTTTATAATTTATAAAACTTAAATAATATTTATAGATAAAGAATCAAAGCAAGTTATGGCCAAAGCTATCTCTGAATGGACTGGCACAGAAGAAGAAGTTAATGTTTTAATTGCTAATAGTGAAATAGCTATTTAAGTATATTAAATAAATGAATACATTTTTTATATTTTTAATCATCATTTAAAAATTTAATTTAAAAATTATAAATCATAAATATTAATATTTTTAGTCTGGGGATATAAAAAAAGCCATTGCAATTTTAAAAGGAGTAAAACCAGATTCCCCCTACTTCCAACAAAGTAGAGTGCTTTTAGCCGAAATCCACTTAGGTAACTCAAAAAATACACATAAAAAATATAATCAAAATCAAAACAAAAAGGCAAATTCCATTAAATATAAAAATTAAAAAAAATAAATATAAATATAAAAAAAAATAAAACTATAAAATATTAAAAAAAAATATTTAAATATAAAAATAAAATATTAAAAATAAAATAAATAAAAAGAACACCTAAGAGACAGAAGACAATTCGCAAGATGTTACACAGATTTAATAGACGCAGATCCAAGTTTCGAAAACTACAAGTTATTAGGAGACGCCCTAATAAAAATAAGAGAGCCCGAAGACGCTGCCAAGGCTTATGAACAAGCCTTATAAGTAAATCCCGGAGATGAAAGTATAGTAAAAAGCCTCGGCGAAGCTTATTGTCAAACTTATAACTACGAAAAAGCTATCAGATATTACGAAAATGAACTGAGAACCAAGTAAAATCTTGGCCTTATTGTTGATTTGGCTAATTTGTGTATATAAATCAAAAATTATAAAAGAGCTGAAGAACTTTTATAACCTTAACTTTTTGCCCCGGTAAAGAAAAAAAAAATTAAATATATTATTATAGTTTATTTAAAGAAAATTATATCTTTTTAGTTTTTTTTACATTATTATCTTATATTTATAGGATGACTTTAAAAAATAAACCATTGAATAATTAAAAACCTGCGTAGATGGATTTGTTTCTATTGCCAAACTTTAACTAGAAAAATAGGTATCATATATAAAATAATTAAATAAATTCAAATTTTTATTAATCTTATTTTATTCAAGATTATTTTTAATATAAATTTAATAATAATTTCTAAATTTGTTTTATAAATATAAAAGGGAAAAGATAATTTCTAACCCAACGAAAACGTTAGAAAAGCCTATAAAAGTGCTATAACAGTTTAAAAAGACGTCATTGAAAAATGTAAAACTGACGGAGGTGATATAGAATAAAACAGACACATTTTGGCAGATTTATTAATAGATTTAGCAGAATATATTTCAAACCACGAAAGAAATGACCAAGCCAGTCTTTAAGTCTTAGAAGACGCTTAAAAATAATTACCTTAAAATGAAAAAATAACTGAAGTAATTTTAATAGTTTTATTTTAAAAATTATCCCATTTTCTCCCCTTTATTAATTAAGCTTTTACAATAAAATAATTTAAAAATTATAAATTTAATTTAAATTTTCCCTTTATATTTTATTCATTTATTTATTATTTTTTAAAATAGCTAAAAGCTAAAATATTTTACAGAATGGGAGAATTAACATAATGTTCCTAAATGTGCAATATTTTGTCAAAAATTAGTCCTAATAATGACTTTGCGACTTTAATGTAAGCTGACATATAATTATAAAAGGAAGATTATGATTAGGCCATAAGTTAGTTTAAAGTAATTTTAGAACAAAATCCTACAAAATATGGTATTTTGGCTAAAATTATAGATTTTTATCACAGATAATTTAATTTGGAAGAAGCCAAAAAATAAATTGAAAAAGCAGAATAAGCTGCTATTAACAACAACGACGCTGGTCTTTGTTTCTGTAGGGTAAAATAATAATATATCAAATTAAAGAAATAAAATAAAATAGCATTATTTCATATTATATTTAAATATTTTTCTAGCAATAAATAAAAATACTTATTAAATTTTATTTATAATTTTATTTTATTTAATTTAGGGACTTTATCATAAATACATGAGAAATCCTAAAGAAGCATTAAGGGAATTTAGTAAAGCCAAAAAAGTAAGCCAATATGCAGAAGATAGTTTAGCTCATATGATAGATTTGTACCTTAATCCAGATCAAGATATGTATTATTCATAAGTTGAGGAGGTATATAAAATAAAAAATTAAATAAAAGTTATTTACTTATTTAAATATATATATATAATTTATTTACTTTAAAAACTAATTATCATTTTATTGATATATATTTAATTTATTTAAAATCTATTTAACAGGGATTAAGAGAAGTTCCTGCTTCTAATATAAAGGCCTGTGAAAATTTATTAAGAGAAATGAAACTAAGAGCATCTTATCACAGATGTGTTGTAAAAATTGAAACATCTATTTTATAAATAATTAAATAAATCATATAATTTAATAAATTTAAATTATAAATATAAAGTTAATTTTTTTATAATATTTATGTTTACTTTTATTATTAGGTAATGGAGAGTTTGGTGTTATATATGGGAAAATACGAAAAAGGAGTGGAAACAGCAGTTTAAAAACTTACTAATATTTTAAAATAAAGACAAGATTATATACCAGCCATGTTAGCTTTAGCTATAGGAAAGCTGTTATAAAAAAAATAAACAGACGCTAAAAATTTATTAAAAATGTTATCAAAAAAATAATATTCAAGTGAGTTTGCAGAAGATTTAGAAAGAGCTTGGCTTTTACATGCAGATACATTTATTGCTGTAATATATTTAATTATTAAACATTTCCTTAAATTATTAAAATAATAGTATTATATTCATTATTTTATTAAAAATTATTAGATTCAAAAATATGATAATGCGGAAGAAATATTAAAAAAATGTCTAAAACATAATCAATCATGCGGTAAATATTTAAATATACTTTATAAATGATTATTAAAATGCATAAATAGATATTTATTCATCAATTAAAAGCTAATTTAATATCATATAAAAAATTAATTTTAAAAAAAAAGGTAAAGCAGAAGAATTTATGGGCCTTATCAAAGAAAAAGAACATTCATATATAGACGCAGCTGTACATTATGAAAAAGCACATAAATTAAATGGGGAAAAATCTGCCTCTGTCGGATTCAGATTAGCTTTCAATTTTTTAAAAGCAAAAAGATATATAGACTGTATAAATGTATGTACTTCAATTTTACAGGTTTTTCCTGAATATCCGAAAATCGAAAAAGAAGTCCTATAAAAAGCTGTACAGGCCTTAAAATGAAATTATTAATAAATACAAAAATTAATTATAAAAAATATATAAAATATATATAAAAGTTATTAAAATAAAAATTATACTTCAATTCCGGCTTGTAATTATTAATTAACTAAATTTATAATATAATATGTAGAAATGTTTTAATAAATTATTTATATTTTCTTTTCTAGTTTTTATAAATTAATTACAAATTTTATATTTGTGTATTATGTAGAGAAAAATGACGAATTTTCGGAATTTTTCTAAATGCTTTTTTCTTACTCTCCGTACGTTAAAACCTTTAAAAAAACAAAGATTTTGAATTTTTGAAATTTTTACAGAGGTTCGATAACACCCACAAAAGTGCATTTTTAAAATTTTTATATAACCTTTAAAAATACACTCATTGCCATAAAATAATTTTTGTTATGTATCTTAAATTATTACTAAAAAA